>JACEFZ010024582.1:117500-132950 GCA_014155875.1 Cepaea nemoralis | reverse complement strand
CCCCGGTCCCCCTCAAAGTCTTCTATTGCTGGTTTAAACCCTTTTTTTTGGCCCGTGCCCCCCTTCACCATATTTTCAGAACATCATTCCCCCCTTTCGTATTTCCTACCTAAAAATCCCCTCCTCTGCCCCTACACAGTATACGTAATAATGGAAGCACAAACTAAAAACAAGTCTAGACGTCCACATAAACGTGATTTGTGGGTCTACATACTTTATAAATTGAATTTTAGAAGGGAGAGACGGACAGAACCGTAAAGTATGAAGGGAAAAACAAGCAAGATCAAGTAATCGGTTCTTGTATTAACGCGATCTTGAAATAATCTTCATTTCCCCTCCTCCCCCCCCCCCCTCGCTTGGAAACCCTAAAATTCCCCCTTGGGGGAATTCCCCACGGTATGAGAAACCACTGGTCTAGAGAATACTTAATCGTTGAGGAAAATGACCCAAATGACTCAGCTAATTTCTCGAATTTCTGAAGGTAACTATCCAATTGTTCCTGAGTTTCCTCGAATGGCATCAAAGGAAAACTCATAGGACCCACATGAGAAGTCGAATGTAGCTGGGTTTCAATGCTGGGTGCCGGAGAGCTGGCGTTAGAACAGGTTGCTGATAGAGCTTGGTTTTCTAGCTCTTTCATCCTCAACTCGTGCTGTCGGATTTTATCGTTTTCCTGTAACTGCCTAAGTTCTTTCTCAGCCTCGATTTTCTTAAGTTCTGTTGCTGCTTCCAGTTTCTTAAGCTCGAGTTCATGCCTACGTATTTTATCTTCCCTGTCTTCTTTCCTTAACTCCCTCTCCATATCATGGGCATATTTGGCTGCTTCGGGCTCCGATAACCCCATAGCTAGCGCTGCTGCATGCAAATCTGCTGATGATCTCATGACTGAGTCTTGACTGAGAGGGTGAGTGATCAGTGGACTACAATTTCTATATCAATACTATACTACTTCCCAATTCAAGTTATACTAATACAATTGCAATAATTTACAAATCTTATTAGTACATACACAAAAATGGTTAGTACAAACAATGATACAAAACACACTTTCACTCTCTCAATCGAATTGGAAACAACTAATTACAGAGTTTCCTAACCTACTCTACCCTTTACTGAGATGAGAAAACAAAATTTTGTACCAAGTAACACAATGTATTAGAAATATTATTTCTAATTAGCTGGGTAGATCCCGGACCGAGACCACAGTTGTCACCGACCGTTAGGGTATTTCTATTGAAATAGACAGAAATCCCTATCCAAGAGTTTGCCGACAGTCTCTAGAAAGTATGGCTCGTTATCAGAATGTCTAAAGGGATGGTCCCGATAGGAGAGACTGGGATTCACTTGGTAGACAAGGCAGAAGGTGAAGAACACTCGTGTATGTAGGAAGACCTAACACGAATGTCTAGTTTATCTGTCGGTGATCCTTCGTCATTTGATGAAGCCCCCCTGTTTTAAATACTTTCACGCACTCACGCGCACGCCTTGCGTTCAAATGATCACGAGGGGAGTACGTTGGTACAAGTATAAAACAATAATACTCTTTAATAGTAAAAGAGATAATGAAAATTGTCGTTCAAGTGGTGAACTATGACAGTTACAATTATGTTACAGGTACAAAAATAAACAGTTTTCTGATGCTTAGCTAGATCGCATATCATCATTCACACCCTCCAGACAGTGACACACTCAGAATACATGTAGACACAGAGTCACCTGAGATAATCTGATCTCGTTTCGGAATAGTGCTGGCTTTCGTTTGAATTATGTCTTGGAGTCAACCCTGGCATTCGACAGGGGTACGATACTCCTCCGGATTCCAGGTTCCGTCTCCACTAGTTTGTGGCTCAAAGTTTCGGTAACCGGACCAGTTAGGTGTCAGCAGTATCAGCAGCGAGGCTCCTTAAATCAAACAAACAGTTGCAGACTCCTTAGTGTCTTGGCAATAGCAATGTGTCTGAGTGATGGTGTTGTGTGTCTGTTGTGTATGTTTCAGATGCAGAATAGGAATAAAACATAGTTCCTATCTGCGATTCTGTATCAAAAGCAAAGGCCAATAGTTCTTATCAGCTTGGCTATACCTTGTATGACATGATGATACAAGGTGAAAAAGGGTCCAGAAGTGGACACTTTCTAAGACCACATGGTCCATTGGAGTAGAACATGTAGACAAATCTTTGTTTGAAAAAGGCATTACAAAATGTACATGGTTGTAAAACTTGAAGTGACTCATATGCAATAATTACTGGTGCATTCCTTAACACCATGGTGAGGAAGTCCTGGGCAGCCAGGATGTTTCCCTAGATAGCTAAGGAAAGGCCAACAATAATTCAACCTAATCCCACATCAATCATTAGGCATAAAGCAATCAAGTGTCGCCATGAAGTCGTGAGGTATACCCCACAGAATATACGTCTAAAAGATAAGAAGAAGGCCAGCAGGCAAGCAAGGGGGCTGAGATATTCCAGGCATTGGGCTTTAGGATGTCTCAGTTATCCCTTGTTGAGTTATTTACTCCCCAAATTCAGATTCCTCACCAAATGGTATTTGCTTTGAACTTATGACCGTCAGTATCATGTAGTTCGGCATGGCGGTGAATCAGGGGTAAGCAAATTTATGTTTGAATATAAATCGCCTAGTAATATTGCTGGCATGTGAGAATCATGTTCCACATGTCTCTTCTACTTCTGCCCACATGGCAAAATCATGTTATCATATTTTCAACAAAATATACACGTAAATACATTCACAAAATGCATATGAAAATAATCAGTAAGGTTTATACATTATATCTATATATTTTTATCTATAAATATATCTAGGCCTCACATGCTTTCTCTCAATGTCTCCCCTTTCAAATACCACGTTTCATAAATATACATGGTCGGGAAAGTTTTGTGTTTTCCCAATATCAGAATATAAATGTGTACACACTCCTTACTATAATCGTAACTATTATGTTATTACACTCACCCCCAGTCTTAGTGCAGCACTTAAGATAGGTTTTTGTATAATCTACCAAAGATGGAGTTGGATTTGGCAGCCCACTTCATGTAAGGTCTGCTTGGCACAGCAGCAATGGTCGTTGTGAACCGGACGGAAGTTGTTAGTCACAATTTCCGGTGCCGCAGTACTAATAGCATATCGCCGTATTCCCGTTGCTAGGGAGTGACGGACCTATATCCCCAGTCATTAGACTTGATATTAATAAGGGTTGAAGACAGGGGATTTCCCTTGTGACATCATTTGATGATGACGTGAAAATGTGCTGTCCCCAATAGTACAGTGTGTAGTTTTAGTGCAGCAAATGTCTGCGTCGCCAATATGACGTCATTATTAGTACTTTAGCTGCCTACTGAATCCAGAATGTAAATAGTAATTCCACTAACGTAGTAGTGGTGGTGTTTGCATAGTGATCTAGACTCATCCCGTCACATTAACATTCTTGGCTTGGCTGACAGATCAGATTGACATTCTTGGCTTGGCTGACAGATCAGATTGACATTCTTGGCTTGGCTGACAGATCAGATTGACATTCTTGGCTTGGCTGACAGATCAGATTGACATTCTTGGCTTGGCTGACAGATCAGATTGACATTCTTGGCTTGGCTGACAGATCAGATTGACATTCTTGGCTTGGCTGACAGATCAGATTGACATTCTTGGCTTGGCTGACAGATCAGATTGACATTCTTGGCTTGGCTGACAGATCAGATTGACATTCTTGGCTTGGCTGACAGATCAGATTGACATTCTTGGCTTGGCTGACAGATCAGATTGACATTCTTGGCTTGGCTGACAGATCAGATTGACATTCTTGGCTTGGCTGACAGATCAGATTGACATTCTTGGCTTGGCTGACAGATCAGATTGACATTCTTGGCTTGGCTGACAGATCAGATTGACATTCTTGGCTTGGCTGACAGATCAGATTGACATTCTTGGCTTGGCTGACAGATCAGATTGACATTCTTGGCTTGGCTGACAGATCAGATTGACATTCTTGGCTTGGCTGACAGATCAGATTGACATTCTTGGCTTGGCTGACAGATCAGATTGACAATGTTGACTTGACGGACAACTTAGTTTCACAGTCTTGACTATCATGATGGTTTTGCTGACGTGTCCCACATACGGTGCCAGTTGCACACTACAATAAATACACCAACGTGTGTGTACTAAGTGACTCAATGAGCATGATTCAGAAGGTCGAAGCTGGATCTGTACGTAGACAGTGGACTGAGTCGCTGTGGAAGTCTGTTGTCCGTAAAGTCAACTTCATCTTCGTCCCGGGACATGCGGGAGTCGAGGGAAGTGAACGAGCCGATAAACTGGCTGGCTCTGCACCCCCTGCAGATGGCCAGCCCATGGATCGTGCCGATGTTATTAACGTCCTTAAAAATATGTCGAGAACAGAGGACTTTGACGTCAGTGAATCCACATCGCTGACCAGAATGAAATACTTGGGAGTAAGAATTGGCACAGCCAGACGCGAGAGGTACATCGGGAAAACGAGGTGCATCGTCAACCAACTCAGAACTGGCACTATTAGCCACCGGACGCTTATGCATATGCTGTGGGGAGGATCTGAGCACCTATGGAACTGTCCGGAGTGCAATGAAGATACCCCAACTGATAACTGATAACTGATAACTGATTAAACACACTTGTTGGGAACCTGGGGAAGGCAAATCGATGACCATACATTGAGACAGACTTGAACACGCAAGTAGCACAGTCTTCATAACAGAGATGAATAATATAACAGGACATCACGGAGGGAGCTGCATGAGATGGGACACATGATTTAGAAAAAAATTAGGACAATGCCTTTCGTATGTTGTAAACGATTGCTCAGTTTTACCGAGTCTTTGGCAATTAGGCGATTATACCAAGTGTGTGGAGACAGAATGATGTGGTTTTTAATTTGCGACCACCGTGTGGATAACATGCGACCACCGTGTGGACAACAAATTGCCCCACTTTCGAGCAAAATGGCAGTGACAGTGTTTTAAGTAGGTCAGGTAGAGTATAATTCATGTACTCACTGCATATGTAGTATGCAACCGTGCGAGATTCAGTGAAATATGTCAGGCAATAAATAGTGCTTCAGTTGTCTGTGTTTAAATAACAATTATAATAGATTAGCGTGACTGGGTGGACTGTCTACGCCACAGGGCAGGCAAGATTCAGATGAATTCATTCATTTCTTCTTTCACACTTCTTTGCATGTGCCAGGATTTGTATATTCATTCATTCATCATTTGCCATGCCGATAAACTTAGGCGGTCATATTTCGCAATCTCACTCGATCACCAGAGTCGTGGATCACTTCAGTGTTCTTGTCTCGACCTCACCACATGGTCAAGCCATCCATGCATTTACTTCTCTGTCTTTCCCTTGTTCTCTTCATCTCGATTTTGCCATTTGTCATCAAGTTCTCCAGTGTATGTCTTCTCATAACATGACGATAAACTGTTGACTGTCTACGTCTAATTTATTTAATCAGTCTACAATTTTAATTTGTTTCTTGTAGGACATAGTCATTAATCTTTCTGTCTGTTCATTTTATTCTTTGAATTTTCCTCATAAACCACATTTCCACAGCCATCCGATGTGTGTCAATTTGTCTGCTCATTGTCCACGCTTCATATCCATACAAAATCACAAGTTCTACGCAGAACCTCAACTCTCTTTTTCCCGTTGCAATTGACATCTTTTTATTGGTCAGTATGTTTTTCATCTTACAAAGGGTTACCTTCGCCATGGCGATTCTTGTTCTTATCTCTTCAAGGCATCTCAGATCATGTTATGACTGGTCCCAGATAATTGTACCAATTGACTTGTTTAAGAATATCCCTATTTACTTGTATATTACAGTGTGATATTTTCTTCTTTCTAGTGACGACCATAATATGTGTCTGCTTACAATTTAATTCTAACCCTAGCTGTTCACTGTGTGCAACAAATGCATCTACTAAATATTGCAGACCCTGTCTACAATCAATAATGTATAATCCTCATAGCTAATGTTATAGACGTTACGTTTCCCAATGTCTCCTCACCTTTCATAAGTTCTACAGCTTTGAAACTATTTTTACTATCATCATGATCATCATCATAATCATCATCATCATCTCATCATTATCATCATCAAGTGCTCTGCCATCTGGCGTAGGCGTTCATGGCTCTCCACAGATCTCGGTCTTTGGTGTTCTGGATCAACTCTGCTGATGATATTCCTCCATGTCACCGTCTCAATGCGTCCAGCATCATTTCTCTTGGACTTCCCCTGCCTCTATTCCCCTCGATCATTCTATACAGGAAAAAAAAAACAGATCTGGAGACATTACACATCCCTGTCGCATATCTCTCTTAACAGACTGATATTGACCTACTTCATTATCAATATTTATGGCAGCTTGTTGATTGCAATATATGTTTATTTTTACAAGTCTAAGGTCGTACCCATCAATCTGTATATACCCTGCAGCATTGTTTTCTAATGTAACGACATGGTTAGTGTATGAGTTCGTTGTTCGGATGTTATTTATTACATTAGGTACACCACACATTCATAATGAGTATAATATGCGTGAGCAGTCTCTACAGCAACGTGACTGACATAGATGGAGGACATTTCCAGGGCTCAGGCGACATGGACGTGACTGACATAGATGGAGTACATTCCGGGGCTCAGGCGACATGGACGTGACATCAAAGGTCTCAGTCTCGCAGGTCATTCACACTCCATTCAGCCAAACACATTCTAGAATCTATTGTAGCATTTATACGCAATACAAGTTGACCATTTATTATTTACGATAATTAGTTTTGTTACAACCTGTACAACGTGACTACGTCTACCACCACTGGACGATTTGTATCTTCTGTTACAACCTGTGCAATATTACTTATCTCATAACCACTACCATCACAACTGGCATCACACCATGTTCAATCTGTGGCTATAACACAACCAATCAATCAATAAAAGGTGTGTGTTGCTGCTGAGCTTATAGCGGAGCGCGAAGACAAAAACACAAAATAAGTCTAAGAAACTCGACGGATGAAAAACAAAACCGTCTAGTGAAGTAGACATGTGTGTTGTTAGGTTATGTTTCTGTAATCGTTTTGTTCTTGTTGTTACGGCTGAAACTCGTGCCTGTGTGTGTGTGTTGTGTGTGTGTTCTGTGTGTGTTGTGTGTGTGTGTGAGATATTCCCAGCCAACTCACAGCCTTCAACTTCATAGTTCTGACCAAAACGGAACTCCATACACCCACATCGCCTACAGCCGGAAACAGCGAGCGGTAGAGCGGTAGTCGCAATGGTGGCGGGGACAGGAAATGATTACTCTCGCTTTAGATTGTGAGTTCACATGTTGTGTGCAAGCCTAGGTGTTCTGGGTCCTTCAGGCAGGCCAAACTTCATTGTGTGACCAACCAATTCTTAAAGTAAGGTAATACAATGGTTATAATTATTATAATACTGATGTACTGTTTAAAATGTTTACAAATGATCATAGTCTAACTTTGTGTTCTTGTGGGATTGAAAACAAGCGCCATGTTTCTGTTTACTGCACTTGTTAGTAGAAACTTCAGCTAGACACTCTGTTGTCATTGACTACTAAAGAATATTTCCTTACATTTTGTGGCAATCTACTAGTAAAGAATATTTCTTAATTCTTTCACGATATGCGGCTAAAGTAATATTTCTTTATACTCTTTCACATGTGGCTAAAGAGTATTGGTGTTTCATTCTGTTGCCATGTGTGGCAAAAGAATATTTCTATTTTGTTAACACGTGCTACTAAAGTATATCACTATATCTCTTTATAGTCGGTTACATATGCGACTAAAAGAAGATTTCTGTATATTTTGTGACAATATGCCAAGGAAGAAGATTCCCTTCTATTCTTTTACAATGTATATATTTACTTTTCTCAATATATGAATAATGTGCTTTTCAAATGTACTTGCTGAACATTGATGCTTTCACAGAGGAAATGTAGATTAAGAGTCTATCTCTTTAAAACCATTTACACTGACTCACATATATATATATATATATATATATATATATATATATATATATATATATATATATATATATATATATATATATATATATATATATATCTTGTTATTCTTTTATTCACATTTTTCCCCTGAATATGTTTTGTGAAATTGTCATGTTTGTTCTTAGAATAAATGCTCATTAATAAGAGTTGCACCATATACCCAAATGTTAGCCGGACGTTGCACACACCGACAACCTTACGTAGTCATATGATGATTAGGTGGTTCTTACGGTCAAGGGCATGCCATTTATGTTCTGAAATATGATTGGAAAACAGCCCATTTATGTCTGTGTGCATGAGATAACCTGAAATTTTGGGTGGTTTAACAATGTCATCCCGCAGCCCTTTGTTTAGAAGAGACCACGGGGAATGACCATACTTGTTTTGTTTAAACCAGTGCGTATGCTAAATACATAACGCGTATAAAGGCAGTTATATAAATACATGATGATGATGATGTTGATGAGATTATATGGTGGACAATTAACTCTCAACACTTGAGGATGATGATGATGGTGATAGGCATTGGAGATCTAAGCTGAACCCAGAGAAAATAGTATGAGCTTATTTACAGGCACCTGATGATGACAGTGATGATGATGATTTTATAAGGTTGACCCTTAACTCAACTTACATCCATCTCAACACACCCTGTCTTATCAAGCAACAGTCTCAACCTATCTCTGGCTTACTAGGAAGTGTCACTACATGCACCTTTCCCATGCATCTACCATAGTATGCATCTAGTTCAACCCACTTTCATCACAATATACCTTGATCTTAATCACATCATGCCTCTACCACAAGATAACTTCTTTACAAACATGTCTGTTACATCCTGATGACTTTGAATCAACTTAATTTAAAATAACCAGATGACCTGATCACAATCAGACTCCCTGGTCTTAAAGTTATGACTATTATATTTTTATTTGTCCTGGTTGCACCCAGAGTTGATCCCATTAAGACCATAAAGCATGATATGATGGATTGAATGCCATCTATACAGATAAGAGGGATGTGCTCTCACTATTGAGGAGACACATGCTTCCCTCTCTTGTCTTATTCTTTTTTTTTTTTTGGTCTTTATTTTGTTATTTTGTTTTATTGTTTCATGACAGGTTTTATGATTTACTGATATGTAAATTGTAGGCAAATGCTTATGAAGTTGTATTTTGTTTGGACCATCAGATGGGGCGCTTAACCGAAAGCCTACGGTTGTGAAGATGCGGTCTTGGTTGCTGAGGGCGGTAAACTTGTATGTCATGTCCATCTTTTGCAAGCCCAAATATTAATACAGCCCATTTCCTTGCATCATCCACCACCCCCATCCTACCAAGATCTCACCCATGTAACCCATGAACCCAGTGAGAATTCCTGATGTTAGATCCAAATTGAAGACCTTACCATTCCTCACTCACTTTGATGATGACCCCTTGAGAGAAAACTGGTTCCCAGGAAGAGACCTGCATTCATGTGAATCTTAAACCCACCGAAGTACCTACCGGCAGATATCAACTGCATCAAATATATGAATATCCTTTTTTATTACTTTTGGTAGTACTTTGTTATACATTATGATATTGTAATGATGTTGGATGATTTCACTATTTGTGTTTCCACAATTATGCATTTACCTCAGCTGATATTCCATGTGAACCTGACAATGTTTTCTCCAGAGATGTAATCAATGTGAAGAATATATTTGGTTGTCATATTTTTTTGATTTATTACACTTTATGTTACCAGACCATTTGTTGATTGATTCTTACATATTGTTTGTAAACACAAATATTATGTGATGTCACTGTATGTCCTGTTTATACTGTGAATGGTTTGTCATGATATTGTTGGTCTGGTCTATCAAATACTTGTGTATTATAAATCATATGTGACCATATTAATTTAGACCATATGAGGGCGGACACCTGCACACTAGCACCTTTTCCCCAGTGATAGAAAAGGGCATCCAATTTTGGGATAGTGGCAACAGTCCGTGGTCTCCACACCTTTCCAAGAAGCTTAAACTTATATCTATATATTTTCTATTCTTCATTAATTCGTGTGGATACAAAACATCTTTAGTATCTTCACGTGGGGGCACGAGCCAATAAAATTTAGCTTCCAGAAGGTGATCTTGAAAGAGGATAGGAACCCATCCCCTTTGGGCGTACCCTGATAATATTCCTCAGACAATTAAATTCCTCTTAAGTGGGTGTTACATTCTAACAGATGTAACCCTTAGAAATAAACCTCACAAGTGGGACTTGCTCGTCCTGGAATGAATTAATTACAATCTCCTCACTAGTGTGGATCCTTATAGAGGGACATTTAAACCCATAGCAGCCCAAACACAAGTAAGACTTCAGTCAGGAAGATTCTAATACAGGGAAATCTCATTACAAGTGGTGGATCTTGATACAGGAAGGGGAGAGTGTGGTATTTACTCTTATTAGGTCCGGTAGGGCTAAAGAGTTTAGGAGTGTAACTTCTTAGTGAATAAGTTCCCATTATTACCTGAGCATATGGTGCGCACTGGTTAAATTAATTAGTGACATTGTGTTGCTAACCCATTTTTGCATGCTATTTTTATATCTTCTAAAAGGGATCACTGAGGTTGAGCTTGATCGAGGCCCCAGAACACCCAGATTTTTCCAGATATAGAAGAGTAGGTAAGAATGGCTGAATTGGCCAAGTTGCGTAACCAGCATATGGAGACTGGCAAATTGTGCAGTCTGGCAGGTAATGAGTTGGCAAAATATGTTTCAGATGAGATAGAGAAACATGAGAGATTACAGGCTGAAATAGAAAATAGGGACAAAGACCGTCAACATGCTCTTCTTTTAGAAGAGAAAAAACTTCAGGCTGAGAGGGAGAGTAGAGAAAGGGAATATCAACATGTCCTGGAATTAAAAAGGATGGAACATGAGCAGGAAATTCTGCGAATGGAGACGGGAGTTAGTACTGCCCTGTCTACATCTCAAACTAGTCCAGCGACAGATGTTCATTTGGATGTGACTCACCAACAGACTGGAGCAATGTCATTCCCGCTTGAACCCTTCAATGAACACACAGATCAGTTGGAAGCATATCTTGATAGATTTGAACAGATGTGTTACACCTGTGGGTTGGAGGAGACTAGATGGGCAGTGAAATTATCCCAAGGTTTGAGGCGAAACGCGTACGAAGTGTTCTCCAGATTGACGCAGGAGGAACAGCGCAACTATAATGCCCTCAAAACAGCATTGCTAGTCCGTTTTGAAGTTGACGGTGACACCTATAAGAATAAGTTCAAGGCTACGAAGAAAGAACCTGGGGAGAGCTTTGCGCAATTAGTGGAGAGAATGAAAACTTATGTAAATAAGTGGTGTTCATTAGGAAAGTTTGATGAGAGCTACATAGGCCTGAGGGAGATGATTATTATTGACCAACTTAAAGAGAAAATGTCAACAGAAATGAAGGCTTTTCTAACACAAAATGGGGCAGAAAGACTAGAAGAAATTATCATCCTAGCTGAGAGATTTGAGAAATCTCAGAAGGAGGTAGGAGCAACTCGTCGGACGACCAGTTCTTCTCATCCGGAAAAATCTCAAAAGCAGAAGGAGAAAATTGAGAATCACTCCAACCAGAAAAACAACAAGGCGAAAAACACCGTCCAACCTTTAGTTCAACAGGCTCAGAAGGAGGGAAAACCATATTGCCTAAAATGTAGGACTACCGGACACCATACGAAAGCGTGTAAGCGGGAAACTACTCCTAAAACTGCAGCTTGTTTGACAGAACCGGAACATAAGAAGGTGAGCACTGGTGGAACCTCTTTGGAAAACCACGAAGACACTTATTCCAGAATTCCGGTTGTTGAATCCGTTGAACTCAACGGAGTTTCAGTCATGTGTCTCTACGATACAGGACTGCAATTTGACGCGATTGTATCTTCCTCTTTGGTTAGCCCTGATCAGGTAACAGAGGAAACAGTCGAACTACAGGGACCCTTGAAAAACATAGCTCCAATGTCATTTCCAGTAGCAAAAGTGAGCATCAACTCACGATATGTGAAGGAGGAAATCAAGGCAGCAGTCTTTTCAGAACCCATATACCCCGTCATTCTTGGTTGTCGATATCTATTTTTAGGAGATCCAGTAAAGCCTAGAATTGTCTCAGCCATGAAACGAGACTTCAAGCTAGAACAGCTCCAGAAGAGTCGATACCAAATAATCCTCACCCAGAGGATTTGAAGAAGGCCCAGGCAGCGGATAGCACTTTGGCGCCTTGTTTCAACAAACTGCCTAGAGCTCACTCACCCCCACTCAAAGCTGAGATGTATATGAAGAATGGATTGCTTCACCGTACTGCAGGAACAGGAGGACAGGAACATGCCCAGTTAGTTGTTCCTTCTGCTTACAGAGCTCAAATTTTGGATATGGGACACAGTCAACCTTTTTCTGGGCACATGGGAATTAACGCGTCCATATAACGTATCTCAGCTCATTATTACTGGCCTGGAATGCAAACCGACATAGAACGTTTTGTAAAATCCTGTCCGCAATGCCAGAAGGTTGCTCCTAAACACTGGACAGCCCCAGTTACACTCGGAGAAATGCCTGTATCCGGTACCCAATTCGAAAAAGTGGCGATTGATATAGTCGGACCTCTCAACCTGACGAAGAGAAAGAACCGATTTATTCTTACACTTGTTGACACATGCTCCATGTGGGCGGAAGCTGTGCCAATTTCTTCAAGCGATTCGAAGCATGTAGCGGAAGCCTTGCTTGGAATATTTACCAGATTAGGATTTCCTATTAGGATCCTAACTGATAATGGATCACAGTTCAAAAGTAAACTGATGGAAGAAGTTTTTAGGCTTTTTCAATCCAGACAGATCTGCATAAGTCCATATCACGCGGCCAGGGAATGGAACTGTGGAACGCTGGAACGGCACCCTTCTTACTATCCTGAGGAAACTTGCCCAGGAGAAACCAGAGGATTGGGATTTGTACATACCTGCAGCTTTATTTGCATATAGGGAAGTACCTCATCACTCAACTGGGATTGCTCCAGCAACTTTGTTGTTTGGACGTCCAATTAAGGGACCCCTTGAAGCTTTACTTAGAACATGGACTGAGGATCAAGTAGACGAGACAGTGGTGACTGCCTCTTCTTATGTTGCTGAGTTGAAAAACCGCCTACAACACGGATGGCGATTAGCGTCTGTCAACCTACAACAAGCTAAGCGTAAAATGGCAGGCTACTTCAACAGAAAGGCAAAGGATAGAGAATTGGAGGTGGGAGAGAAAGTGCTATTACTACTTCCTACAAGTCAGAACAAGCTGCAAATCGGATGTAAAGGACCATATGTAGTGACTGAGAAGATTTCTCGTACTAATTACAAAATTTCCATCAGAGGGAAGTTGAAAGTTTATCATATAAACCTCTTAAGGAAATATAATGAAAGGCCCTCTACCACCGACACAGCGCATCTGATGGCATTGGCAGTGGCTACAGAAGTGGAACATGGGAACACTATGGGAGTAGAATACCCTCTGCAAGCAAAAGAAACTTTTCAAGATGTGGATATTAGTCCTACATTAAAACCAGATCAGCAGAAGCAGATCCAGGATCTTTTGGCTACACATGCAGATGTACTTACGGACAATCCCGGGCTTACAAATCTAGTAGAGTTTGACATGAAGCTAATAGACCCTACTCCTGTGCGTGCTAAAACATATCCCGTTCCTTATGCCAAACAACCCATTTTGAAGGAAGAAATACAGCAAATGCTCTCGGCTGGAATCATTTCACCATCTGAGTCCCCTTACAGTGCAAGTGTGGTGTTACTGAGAAAACCAAGTGGAGAACATAGATTGTGCATCGACTATCGACAGCTCAATGCTATGACTGAGTTTCAAGCTGAACCACTACCGGATCAGAACCAACTCTTCACCCGTCTCAGCTCAGCCCAATACTTCACTAAAGTAGATCTCAGTAAGGGCTATTATCAGATTCCAGTGAAACAGGAAGTTAGACCATGGTTAGCTTTCAGCGTCCCTGATGGACACTATGAGTTTAATGTTCTTCCTTTTGGATTAAGTAACGCGCCCAGTGTTTTTACACGAATGATGAGGAAGTTACTTGAACCATTACATCATCCTGCAATTAGCAATTTCATGGATGACATTTTAATAGCAACTGAGACGTTTGATCAACACGTAGAAGCTCTGCATCTTCTATTCAAACGATTAAAAGAAACTGGATTGACAGCAAGGCCAAAGAAGTGTCAGATAGGATTCAAACAGTTGGATTTTCTTGGTCATAAGATTTCTCAAGGATTCATGACTCCACATGAAGGCAATGTTGAGAAACTCCAGAAGGCACCACGCCCAAGAACCAAGAAGGATGTTAGATCATTCGTATCCTTGTGTGGTTTCTACCAAAGATACATCAAGGACTTTAACTCTCTGACGGCTCCTTTAACTGATCTTACTAGGAAAGGAAACCCAGAGATAGTCAAATGGTCAGCTGAATGTGAAGCGGCTTATACAGCTCTCAAGAAAACATTGACTTATAAACCAGTTCTTCAGTTGCCAGATCTCAACCGTACCTTCACGCTTCGAACAGATGCGAGCAACATCTGAGTTGGTGCGACCCTGCTTCAGAAGAAAGATGACCAATCATAACTCTTTCCAGTGGCCTATGCAAGTAGGAAGCTGAATGCAGCTCAGAAGAACTATGCGGTTATCGAAAGGGAGTGCCTCGCTCTGGTATGGGCAGTGGAGAAATTTCAGGCGTATTTGTACGGAAAACATTTTGTAGTACAATGTGATCATCAACCCTTAATGTTCTTGGCAGCCTCAAGGAATTTGAATGCAAGGCTCATGAGATGGTCATTGCTCTTACAGCCATATTCTTTCCAAATTGAGTATGTACCTGGGAAACTTAATGTGGGAGCAGACTTCTTGAGTCGACATCCTGTTCCGGATGAATCATTAGAGGAGGAGACAGTACCAAACATGGGAGACCGGAAGCATCAGAAGAGGAGTCGGAAACCCGTGAGTGTCTGTTCTACCAGTTCTCCTCGATAAGAACTGTCTTTGGATGGGAGCCTTGTGAGATATTCCCAGCCAACTCACAGCCTTCAACTTCATAGTTCTGACCAAAACGGAACTCCATACACCCACATCGCCTACAGCCGGAAACAGCGAGCGGTAGAGCGGTAGTCGCAATGGTGGCGGGGACAGGAAATGATTACTCTCGCTTTAGATTGTGAGTTCACATGTTGTGTGCAAGCCTAGGTGTTCTGGGTCCTTCAGGCAGGCCAAACTTCATTGTGTGACCAACCAATTCTTAAAGTAAGGTAATACAATGGTTATAA
>JACEFZ010024582.1:0-112500 GCA_014155875.1 Cepaea nemoralis | reverse complement strand
GTATGGTAGAATACCATCAGCAGAGTTGATCCAGAATATAAAAGACCTTGATTTGTGGAAAGACAAGAACGCCTACGCCATTTGACAGGGCACACAATGCCGATGAAGATGATGATGGATGTTCAATATGTTTGTCATTAAAATATATTTACACCGGGCATTGTGGACTAAGAACAAGTAAAAGTCGTAAATACTCGTCGACCCACAGTCACCAAGAAGTGTATCCCGTTGCAGATGTGCGACCCACGACCCCAAGTCTTTCTCCAAACAAGGTACACACGAGACCGGGGTTGATTGTGAAGTCCACAAGCCGGACACTGGTCAGAGAAGCCAAGGGCCAGTGGCAAGCGGGTCAGTTTTGTCGACTGTAAGCTCAGATCCATCAGACGCGGAAGGTTGGGACAAGGCCAAGCTGGAGATCGCCATGATAGGGTTGCCGTTGAGCTGTAGGGATGCAATGTTCGAATCTGGAGGGAAACTGTTGTCCTGAAGCTCTGTTATCAGATTGTATTGTAAATCTACTCCCGTTATTGTTTTCGAAAAGTCAGATTCCTTAATTCGTGTTACTGCATTCCAGGACAGAAGCATCTCGTAATTATTACTCAAAGTCTTCATAAAGATCGGGATGTAGGACAGGATGTTGTGGGATAAGTCTAACGTGTTGATTGTTGGCGGTACTGATCCACTACTGGATTCCGACATTTGGTTGCTGGAAAAGTCCAGCCCCTCGACTTTTGTCAAAAATGAAATGTTAGGCAGTGAAGTCAACTGATTATCGTGCACATCTAACTCCGACAATGTGTCTCCGTAGTGACGTAGTGAGTAGCTCAGCTCATTTGCATCTCTTAAGCTATTGTTGAACACAAATAAGGCCTGCAATTTAGCAGATTGGGGCACCCATGTTACATTTGTGATACTATTTCCCTGTAACTTAAGATATGTTAAAGAGTTCAAATTGGACAGAGCTTTCGGAACGGCAGTAAGGCGGTTATTAAACAGAGACAGGGTTGCCAAATTGTTTGTCAGCTTATCAAACGCTCCATCGGGAACTGACGAAAGAGAATTCACGCTGAAACTTAATTCCGTGAGGTTCTGACAGTAGCTCATCCACTCTGGCCAGGACGTTAACCCAACATTTTCGAGAACAAGCGAATGTAGATTTGGACCAATAGCTTTCATAACTGGATCGTTCCAGTCTAGAATAAGTGTATCGCGTATGGAGAGGACTGTTAATGACTGTAGATGAAGGAAAGCGTCTGGAAATCTGGTGAAACGAGCTTCAGAGAAAAACATGAATTGCAAAGACGACTTTGATGCATCAAAGGCAGTGTCATCAATCACTTCTAATGGGTTTTCTTCCATAAACAGATCTTTTATGCCTGGAGGGAGAGCTCCAGCTGATATCTGAGTTATGTTATTTGTCTGAAAAGTAATAACAAAACAGATAACATGTTAATTGTCTGTTATCTAAACGAAGTCCAGAACTAAGTAATCTAGCTTATATCAACAAAGCACAAGGCAGCAACATGAGTTTTCTGAACGTGCAGTTCACAACACAAACCACGTTATTTCTCTTCATGTTTCAACCATCATGTGCCGTTCTGTCAATGGTTTAGTTCACAACGCAAACCACGTTATTTCTCTTCTTGTTTTAATCCTCGTGCGTCTTTCTGTCCCTGGTTAAGTTCACAAAACAAACCACGCCATTTCTCTTCTTGTTTTAATCCCCATGTGTCTTTCTGCCCTAGTTAAGAAAGGACACAATTTCCGATCCCTAATGTATGCTTCATTCATGGTGGTATTCACAACTTCAGTTATAGCATGGATTTTCCGTTTCCGTGAAGTGATCTCAGCTTGTATGCCTTGTATTTAACTGCTAGAGCTCTCAGTGGGTCACTGTCTTGTGGCAATCTGTTTACATGACCGAGCCATTTAACTTGCTGGTGCTTTTGCCTTATATTTCTTGATATGATGGCATCTAACTGTGTCTCATCTCGTTCAATTTATAATTACAAGTTGGCATTTCATATTTATTTAATTTGTTTTCTTTCATTTCTCATTTGCTTGTTTGTCCACACACACACACATACACACAAACAAACACACACACACATACACACATGCACACCACACACACACACACACACACACACACACACACACACACACACACACACACACACACACACACACACACACACACACACGGACGCACGAGGTAAGAAAATACATGCACATCTGCTTGTAGCTACTATTCGCATCGTTATTTTTGTTTTTATATTTGTTATTAAACCAACAGGACACAGCACAGCCACTTGTGTACATTATTGCACGTAGTCATAAACTCGTACCTTCACAACTTCCTTACGAGGTATTCACCTTCTCAGGGTATATGTTGTGCTAACAACTTTCAGCAAGTGTTGTCCATGCATACACACGATGTGGTTCCGTCGCCAGCTATTGAGTAAAGTTCGTGGAGCGACACTGTGAGCTGTGGATTTCGTGTGATATGCTTTTCCATCTATCCGCGGTTGTTTGTATTGTGAATTGCGTGTTCAGGATAATGGCAGCTTATCGGTATCTGACGTATCTGGTTTTGCCTTATTCAGTAGTTTAGTTTAGTCGATGGATCAACATCACAGCATACGGGTGTAACCCATAAGTGCTCCGTTCTCCTCCTAACTCAAACCTGAGTCTGGAGAAACTCAGCTCAGTGCACGAACTCCGTAGCACCGGCGAGGATCCTTAAATTCTTTGGGTAGATTTTTAACTCGAAATTTTGCCCGGGCATCGCCGTTAGGCTACTCTTTTTCTATTTTCAACTGCCAAGGTATGTTTTACGTGCGCAACAATACACACGGGCTTCCGATCTCACTACCCAGAGACCAGGGGAAATTCTATTAGTAGAAGCCCACGTGAAAAAATCCCGGTCTTCACCGGGGCTTGAACCTAGGACCTCCAGCACTCGAGTAGACACCATACATCAAGACCACGATTCAGTAATATGTATGCAACTGCTTGTTTTCTAGTGACTGCCTTTGCCACCAACGATGAACTATCATTTTAGTGGCGGCGTGTTGTGCGGCCTTATACAAGTATGCCTGTGCGTGCTGTTAGTTTGGTGGGACTGATCTATGTTCTACTTTTTACATGGGACATTGAGGGGGAGAATCGTCTGTGATATTCACAAGCTCAGGAAAGGATCATTATGGTGTGACTCTTTTCTCTGAAGTTGGAGCAGTGACTAACGATTAACACATGATGTATGAGCTTCCAATGGAAACGTGATGCTTCCGGTTGTCCCTGAGGCCACAACAGGTCATGATAATCTGCCAGTGGCACACTCGGTAGTTCTATGGCTAGCACTCTAGGTAGTCCCTGAGGCCACAACAGGTCATGATAATCTGCCAGTGGCACACTCGGTAGTTCTATGGCTAGCACAGTTGTCTGTCGGCATGATGTTCATGAGATCGAACTCTACTCATTTGGATGGATTTATATTTTACATAGAAGTTTTCTGTTTATGATTTAATTGTATTACATTTTCTAATTTCATGTTTTTCTTTTGATCTGTTTGTGTTCTTCATGAGGAAGATTATTATAATTGAAACGTCGATTCGTTGTCTCTTAGTATAGCTTATTTTATCCCCTCCCTTGCCTCTGTGATTTACATTTGCCGTTGTGTTGTAATGTATATGCACTGTGTCCCTATTTATTTTCTCTCACTTTTTCTTCAGGAATTACAAATGCGTAACTGTTTTATTTGTTATTGTTATATCCTGCTGCAGCTGTTATTTCTATTCTTTGAAATGGTCTGCAGACTACTTTCAGACTCTGCTAAAACTGTGTCACTGTAGTATTTTGGAACGTTTTCACTTATAATTTATCTTCTTAAAGATGTTTCAAGTTTTAGAATATTGTCTCGCTGTAAATCTTAATGAGATTCATTCATTCATTCAATAGCGTGTCCTTCGCAGAATCTCGTTTCCATAACAACCCTCCGGGAAACTTTTCGGTCATAAGCAAGATGCCTTGCGTCCGATACACTCATCTGAAGATCATCTGCCACATCCTGCACCCTTCTTCTCTTTGGCCTTCCTCTTCCTCTCTTCTCGGGCATATACCAATACATTATTTTTCTCTCCAAACTTTCATCATGTTTCAAGTGACCAACATATTTCAAATTTCTTTTGTTTTATCGTCTTTAGTATCCAACTTTCTTCAGTATTCAGATCTTGCCGTATGGATGTATTTTTAACTCTTCTGTATTCAAGATATTCTTAGAACCCTTCTATAACATGTATATTCAAAGGCATGTGTGCGCTGTTCAGCTTGTTTAGTAAGTGTCAAGGTCTCACAGGCGTATGTTGCAATGGGTAAGATGCATGCTCTGAAACGTCTAATTCTTTTTGGTCTATCTGTTCCACCTAATTGGAACCTAGTTGGCATTTTTAAAGCACAAACTATCGTCTGTCAAGACGGCAAGGTGCCAATGAATGAATCTGTTCCACGCAACATTTTATTCAGTTGAAGAGAGCAATAGATATTCATCTTTAAATTTATTTCATTGTTTCTCCCGTGTATCCTCTAAAAGTAATGGAGGGTTTTGGTCATAGACCATAACTTTAGGAAGGGAAAATCCCAACTGCACCTCCCCGTGGTAGAGGATAGAAACACACCACGGTGTGGCTAACACAGCTCTGGGGACCGAGTATCCACCGGAATAAGTGGACAACTCTGCAGCTGAGCAGAGCAGGGCACTCACTTGTCCTTACAGTCAGAAATGGCTGTTAAAGGTAGAGGTAAAAGACCACCATGTGAATGTGGAAGGCAAGGGGAAATCACCACATAATCTTCCCAAGACTGCATGGCAAAACACATATCAGAAATAGTGAACGTCGTTAATGGCTGTCTTAGAATATCCTCGTCCGGTAGGGACAGTCATGAGCCACAGGTGACACCAGACCGTCATCCAGCTACTGATGGCAAAACGTAAAACTATAACTGGAATGTAAATGAACAAATTAGGAAGAACTTAGAAGCAACAGAGATGTGGTTTTTAAGACGAATGTTGCGAATTCCTTGGACTGCCAGAGTAACTAACAACGATTGCCTGAAAGAGGCTAATGAAACTAGAACACTATATACAATAATAAGAAAGAGACAAACAACTTTCTTTGGCCATGTGATTAGAAGAGAGGCATTGAAGAACATCGTGACAACTGAAAAGATCAAGGGGAAGAGAGACAGAGGCAGACCAAGAGAAATGATGCTGGACGGATTGAGACGGTGACATGAAGGACTATCATCCGCAGAATTGATCCAGAACATCAAAGACCGAGATCTGCGGAGAGCCATGAACGCCTACGCCAGCCGGCACGGCACCTAATGATGATGTCACCCTTGTTGGTAATTAATGACCCACGATAGTCGAAATTTTCCACCACCTCTAATTTATCCTCATTAACATATTTCTTGCTCCATATTAGATTGATCTGTATGCATTATCTTTGTTGTTGCTATGTTAAGATATAAGTTGTGATGTACACTATTTTTTGTTTTGTGGGGGGGGGGGGGGGGGGTTTGGGGTGGGTGGGGTGTGAGGCTATTAGTTTTTCTATACCAATCTGTGATGTCGATAGTAATACTGTATCATCAGCATATCGAATATCTGGTATTTCATGACTAACGATATTTAGAGCATCATATAGCTCCATCAGGGGGAGTCTCTGTAGCTAAGTGGTCAAGCCGTTTGATTCGTGCTCCGAAGGTTGTAGGTTCGATTCCGGGCCGCGTCCTTCGGTTTATGAGTTAAATGTTTCGGAGACTCCTGTGGGTCGTCGCTAAAAGCTACGGAGTTCGTGTTTTGTGCGACGCTTTTCGTGCTACGGAAAGAGACCAAGCCATATGGGATACAATCCGGTGCAATGAAGTCGACCCTGTCGACTTTTATGCGACTTTTTATAGCTCCATCATTATATCATCTCTGACATTTCTCATTATATTTTCAGTGTACAGGTTAAACAAATAGGGTAACAGCACGCAGCCCTGACGGACTCCTTGCTTGATGTCAAATCCAATCTGATGTCTCGCCATCTATTCTAACCCCTGCTTGTTGGTCTAGATAGAGCATTCTTATAAGCTGTACTAAATGTGATGGAACGCCTATTTCCCATATAATTTCCCAAGGTTACTGATTGTGTACACAGTCCAAGGCCTTTTGAATAATCCACACAATATGAGAATAGGTTTACATTAAATTCTTTGAAGAGTTTAGGCGATACAATTCTTTCTGGTCTAATTCTTCATTTAAGTCATCTGAATTAACTGTTCGCATATGCATTTGATGTTATGTTCTAAATCCAAGCATATATATTATTATCTAGAAATGTTGCCCATATATTTTGAATTCATGCACAATATTACTTTGTCAATAGCTTTAAAATATACTATAAATCATAAAAAATAGTTCTCTCTCTCCCCCTCTCTCCCTCTCTCTCTCTCTCTCTCTCTCTCTCTCTCTCTCTCTCTCTCTCTCTCTCTCTCTCTCTCTCAATATCACTGTGAAAATTCAAATCTACACCAACACTAACAAATTGAAGAAAAGTACAATAAGACAATAATGAGTGCACTCTCATGAAGAAGAAGAAGAAGAAGAAGAAGAAGAAGAAGAAGAAGAAGAAGAAGAAGAAGAAGAAGAAGAAGAAGAAGAAGAAGAAGAAGAAGAAGAAGAAGAAGAAGAAGAAGAAGAAGAGGAGGAAGAAGAAGAAGAAGAAGAAGAAGAAGAAGAAGAAGAAGAAGAAGAAGAAGAAGAAGAAGAAGAAGAAGAAGAAGAAGAAGAAGAAGAAGAAGAAGAAGAAGAAGAAGAAGAAGAAGAAGAAGAAGAAGAAGGAACAAGATCAACCACAACAACAACAGTCACTACCACAGCAACAACAATAGCTGACAAAAGTAACAAACTATAGCTGACGGGCATAATTACTTACAGCAAATGTCACGAAAGTTAAAATACCGATGTGTGTACCAAGGATTGGGGGAATCCTGGTCAAACCTCGATCTTGACAAAAGAGGGATGTGTCCTCACAAATACACCCCTGCAATAGTGCCATGAATGTGTGAGTACTGTTAAAACACAAAGTCAAGACTTCCCTGGCATTCAACATATTTCCAGTACAATAGTTAGTTAGATAGTTAGTAGGTAGTTATTTAGCTGGTTAGTGTTATATGTAGTTAGTTGTTCGTTGATTAGGTGGTTGGTTTAGAAAAATGGCAGGTGATGAGTGGTTGCTGAACTAGCTGATTTGCTTTGTGAAGTAATGCGTCTGCAACTAAATGTTTTGTAATGAATGCTGCTTCCATCGACGATTAATTGTAACTCTAGTGGCGGTCTGTTGTGTTGGCATTCTGGCAGCGGCATTATATTGTTGGTTTTGTCAGGACTGCTGTATGTTTCACTTTTCACATTGGACAATGAGGAGCTTTCTGTGTGGCTTTCTCTGGCACAGGAACGGGGCAACTGTGGGCTGACACTTGCCGTGACTAATTAATTGGCTAAATCCAGTCCTGCCAATTCTGGGAATCAAAGATTTAATTATTGTAGAATACTTCACCTGATAAATGCAGTCTGGTGTCACTATAAGGAACTGTAGAGCAAAACACAATATCTGGAAGAATTTGTGGCTTGGCATGGTATGTTCCTCGTGACAGACTCTGACCTCCTGCAAAATAGTATGTTTGGGTAATTGTGATGCTTTATGTTGGACAGAAGAACTGTGACAATGTATTTAACCAGCCCTTCTGTGTTGTAGTGAATCTTGGAACAAATTAGAAATAGTTTCCAAGGAACAGTTGTGTATTTTCTGAGACGAATGGTGCTAATATATCGGCCTGCCATAGTGACTAAGAACTCTTCTTGTATGTCTGTCTTGGTTGCTATATGTTTGACTACTTGTATTAAGGCGTATTGATTGCTACCCGGCTTGTGGTTAGCTCGAGAGATTGTATTCACTCATTGAATTTAGACACAGAAGCCGCAAGCTGTAAGCTGCACAACTTATTGTCTGGCATATTTCGCTGGATCTCATCAAAGTACATACTGTAGCGTTATATAACATATGATGAGAATAGATGAAATATAGTTTGGCTGAAATCTCATCTCATCTCATCAAAGTGCATACTGTAACGTTATATAACATATGATGTGAATAGATGAAATATAGTTAGGCTGAAATACAAAACGCACATCGTCACTGAAACTGTTCGCATGTGTAGCACTATTTATCCCCGCGCCTGTAGCAGCGGAGTGATATCCTGTATGTTCAGTGAGCACTATTTATCCCCGCGCCTGTAGCAGCGGAGTGATATCCTGTATGTTCAGTGAGCACTATTTATCCCCGCGCCTGTAGCAGCGGAGTGATATCCTTTATGCCCAGTGAGGATATCTTTGGCAAGTCCGTTTCCTTAGCTCTGGCTTGTCATGAACTTACATTGTTCTGTTCCGATGCAGCTGTGTTCTGTTTGGCCTTTATTTGCCTTTAATTTCGACACTCTATGTCTGCTTGTTCCTTGATAGAAACGGACGATATCTGGATCCTTGGTTTCTCAGGCAGTTTACATAATTTAGAGTGGCATCCTTGGTCTCCAAGCAGTTTACACAATTTATAGTGACAACCGTGGGTTTCCATCAGTGTACACACTTTACATTGGCATCCTTGGCCCCAAGTAGTTTACACTCTTTACACTGACATCTAGTCTCCAAACAGCGTACATACTTTATATTGGCATCCTTGGTCTCCTAGCAATGTACACACTTTATATTGGCATCCCAGGTCTCCAAGCAGTTTACACACTTTACATTGAGATCCTATGTCTCCAAGCAGTTTAAACTTCCTTGGTATTCCAAATTACCGCATAGCATTCCATAGGCTATTCCTATGGACACTATCATAAAAATCCACAAAAATGTTATGGAGATCTCTTTTATATTCCCAACTTTTCTTGGCTATTTGTCGTAAGATAAATATCTAATCTATTGTTAATCAGTTTTGTCTGAAACCCGCCTGGTAGTCACCTAGTATGTATTCTGAATATGGTTTTAGTCTATTTAGTAGTACTGCGGATAGTATCTTATAGCTTATGGACAGTAGTGACACTCCTCTATAATTTTCACACTGGAACTTGTCTCCTTTCTTAAAGATAGGTATCAATAATGACTCTTTCCAGTCATGGGGTAATTCTTCTGTCCTCCAGATTTTTATTATTAGTTCGTATAGCTTTAGATGTAATGCATGGCCACCCGCCTTTATAAATTCAGCAGCAATTCCATCAGCCACAGTTGCCTTATTGTTTTTAAGTCGTGTGATTACATATAGGATTTCTTCAAATGAAGGTTCTTCAATTTGTGGTTCACACGTTAGAACCTCTTCCTGTAGCCAAGTGTTACTTGGAGCTTCACAATTTAGTAATTCAACAAAGTATTCTTTCCATGTGTTGCATATTTCCTCATTGGTATTTATCATATTCCCATTTTTGTCTTTTAAACCATATGTGTTGTGTTGTGCCCTCGTTACATTGACTTCAGTTCTTTAAAAAACTTTATGGATTCATTTTTCTGGTGATTAGTTTCCATATCTTTGATTATATTACTCATATATTCTCGCTTCTGATGTCGAACTATTTTTGTAGCCTCTTTACATTCATTTCTATATTGCTCTTCCTTTTGGATGTTGTTGATGTCATTTAGCCATAGCTGTCTGGCATTCTTTTTCCTAATGACTGCTTCTTCACATTTTTGATTGAACCATCTGTTCTTTCTATGCATGGTTAACACACCGAGACATTCTTCCGCGGTAGACTGAATTGTATTCTTGATGTTCAACCAAGTTTGATCAACGCCTTCCTCCAACGGGTTTTGTAGAATTTCAAATTTATATTTTATTTCATCTGCAAATTTCTCTTTGACTGTAATTTCTTGTAATTTTTCTCTGTTATATGTTGGGTGTAACCTTTGTAGTTTAGCATAGAAAGCTCTCTTAAGCTTTATTTTCAACTTTGCCCCAACGAGGAAGTGGTCGCTGTGGCACTCAGCTCCTCTATAGCTACTAACTTGTTGTATGTTTGATGAATTTGTGTTGTTAATTAAAATGTGATCTATTTGATTATAGGTTCTCTTGTCACATGATTTCCATGTTTGGTTATGTTTATCCTTTCTTTGCAGTCTGGTACTGCTGATCTGCAGTCCTTTGGCTTCTGCTAGGTTGATGACTCTCCATCCATTATCATTTGAAGTTGTATGTAGGCTTTCCATACCGGCAACTTTTTTATGAGGTTTCTCTCTACCTATTTTTGAGTTGAAGTCTCCCAGCACAATCAGGATGCCTTATTTGGGGGTTTCTTCCATGACATCTTCCAGATCATTATAAAAGTCTTCTTTAATATCATCTTCTTTCTCTTCAGTAGGTGCATGTACATTAATCATCGTTATATTTTCCATTTACCTTTTATTCGTAATTTACTAATCCTATCATTAACAGCTATAAAGTTTAGGACGTTCCCCCATAACTCTTTTTTATGACAAATCCTGTTCCTAATTCATGTTTATTTTGGGTGATTCCTCCATATATTATAATCATTCCATTTTGCTCTAAAGTACCCTCTCCTGGTCACCTAATTTTTTGAATTGCTGTTTTATCGATTTTATATTCAACCTGCTCCCGGGTTAGTTCTTCAGCCGCTCCAGCTCGATATAGTAGTCTGTACATTCCATGTTCCAAATCTCAAACGTCCTTTAACGTTCCAAGGTCGATGCCCAAATAAGTCAGTCCGAATTCGAGGCTCATGTATCTGTTTCGTAACAAAATGGTTTTTACAAAGGTGGGGATGTTAACCCCACGCTTCAACCCCCTAACCTGAACGAAAGGGTGTTTCTCTTTGTCTGTTCTCTACCCTTTGACCTGTCCGGCTTCGGAGGCCTTGCTGGTAGCTACGTTACCGCTGGCATAGCTCTCAGGGTCATTGAGAAGCTCAATTCCCCCCCCCCCCCACCACGACAAGGTGGAAACACCATCGGGGGAGTCTCTACCTCTCCATAATTTATTCAGTTGTTTTCGTCTTTGAAGAGCGATTGGTAGTTGTTGTTTGATTTCTTTCATTGTGTCACCATTGTTGGTAATCAATAACCCAAGATAGTCGAAATTTTCCACAACCTCCAATCTTTCCTCATTAACATATATTTCTTTCTCCATAGTAGTTTTTTCTGTATGCATTATCTTTGTTTTTGCTATGTGAAGATATCAGTTGTGATTTTCACTATGTCTTTGGGTTGAGGTAATAATAATAATAATAATAATAATAATAATAATAATAATAATAATAATAACAGCAATAATAATACTAATAATAATAATAATTATTATAATTTTAATAATAGAGTAGTAATAATAATGATAATAATGATAGTGTCAAAGATCTAAATAAGAGTTTACAGAGTTAAGAATATAAGTAATAGAGCTAAGACAGAGACTATTAAAGGACACCAGACAGGAGAGACACCAGCGCTATAAATAGCTTCACAACGGGACACACTTGTGTCAACCATGAGTGCAAGTGAGCGAGGGTTTCCCAAGACACTACGAAACTAGCCTCAACGAGTAACCATGGAGTACAGGTTACTCGAGTTAACTGACCAGCGTGCTGGGACACCACGCACGCAAGACTCGTCAGCGCACAGAGGATCGAACGTCCGTGTTTGAACACGCAACTAGAAGCGTGGCTCAGACTGCGACTGAGACGACTGGAGAGTAGACGTGTTCCTTATGAATACTATAAGTTTATAGACAATAGTGATTGTTAGGCTTTAGATTCCATTCAGTGATTAATAGTATCATTATCACCTCTTCATTGCATCTGTGTAACGTACCATGATGTTTATTGTCAATGAAGTATTCCGCTCGCGGAGCTTGTTTGTAATCAGCTCTAAATAAATTGTACCTTTTGCAAATGACACGAGTTATTATTTCGTGTGGTGCAAAAGTAGGGGAGTCCTGAAATACCTGTCGCAAGCAAGTCGCTGACAGGCAGGACCCCATTTGGTGTCAGAAGTCCCTGAACCAACGTCAACAGGCACCATCTGGCATTATTTCTGTGTTAAAAATATCTAAAATTAACGTGAATGATTTTGTGTTAAAATACCTAAAACTAACGTGAATTATTTACCATACAATGTCGGAAATAATTTTGTTTTGTGAATGAACGTTAGTGATTAACACCATTACTACGTGATAATTAATATGTTACCATTTGTCGAGCTTGAACCACAATGAAGAAAGATTAATTTACAAGTTGTGCTATTCTACGAAAATTAATAGGAAATGTGTATGAATTTGTGGTAATGAAAATGTACACAAATATGAA
This sequence comes from Cepaea nemoralis, assembly GCA_014155875.1. NCBI lineage: Eukaryota > Metazoa > Mollusca > Gastropoda > Stylommatophora > Helicidae > Cepaea > Cepaea nemoralis. The sequence goes on along the minus strand of JACEFZ010024582.1, from coordinate 100,089 downwards.
TTTAAATTATCAAGCAAACCATCGTGTACATTTCATTTTCTGTGATAAAGCCATGATGTTACCACTCATCACATTCATTCAGATATTTGTGCAGAATAAGTTCTTTTTGCACAAAGGAAAATATATTAGCTATTGAACGGAAGCCTTAGAACGTAGTTATACCAAGACAAGATAGAAAGTGAAGACAAGACGACAGTGACTTTCATATGACGAATCATCTTACGAATCATGACGATCATTGATACTATCATAACATTCATTCATTAACATCATTTATCATTATCTAAATCACATTTATGATTCATCAGCCGCATGAAATATAAACATGTATTTATATCATACGCATGTTTCTAAAGTATTGATGCTCTACTAAACAGAAGCATCCGTTCTGTTGTCAAGTCGATCATTTTTGTGTGTCCGGAAGACAGCGGTGGAACATCCCAAGGGCCGTATTTTCCGACGAATTAGATGAGTATATTTTTGAATTATTTTGATATTCACTGTGTTAACCATGCATCTTTATTTTCAGTGAGAATATAAATAACTAACACATAATTTCAAACCATTGTGTAAAACTACTGTGATATCAGTGTGAAATAACATAAAGCCACAAAATGGCATCATTAAATGATTGCATCCAGGCGGGCAAAGAACTAGGCCACACGGGAGAGAAATTAGAGAAGTGGGTAGATCAAAAATACAAGGAAGAAACAGAGAGAAAAGCTGCTCTAGAGAGAGACGAAAGAGCATTAGAAAGGCAACATCAAAAAGAAATTAAAGAAGTAGAGGAAGCCACCAAACAAAAGCAGATACAGGTAGATTCAGAAACTAAATTAAGGATGAAAGAAATGGAGATAGATTCAAATATCCAAATAGCCTCTAGTAAACAAAAGTGCCAAGAAGAACAAAATAAGTTTAGTAAATATAAAGGCCTGATCAAACCATATAGCGTAGGCGATTCAATCTCAGTCTGGACTGAGAATATAGAATTCCAACTAAAGACTCAGAAAATACCTTTGGATGACTGGGCAATGATTTACATGAGAAATCTCAGTGGGGAGCCATTAAAGGTTATAGAATCAATACCTACAGAATTAAGGAATAATTATCAGTACATCCACGATAGGATCATGCAGCATTTCCTTCTGGATGCCACTGGGTATCAAATTCAGTGTTCCCAAATAAAACCAAAGCCAACTGAAACCTTTCTAGATTACATCTCTACCGTGCAAAGTACATTTAATAAATGGATCAGGGCAGCGAAAGTGGGCAACAACTTTGATAAATTACAAGATCTCATGGTAATGGATAAGGTGATATCCACAGTCCCTACCCCTTTTGCGAAGTTTCTCCAACAATCAGATATCGAATCCATTGAGCAACTAGAAAAACGGGGGTCAGCATATTTTTCGTCTAATCGTGACATATTTAAGATCACAACACATGATACAGAGATCACTGCTTTTGTGAAGAACGTACCTAGTAGATCTTATAATCAGAAAGAGTATCATAAGAAAGACAAATCTTACCAGAAACCACCACAGTGTGGATATTGTAAATTGTTTCATCCTAGCTACTCTATGTGTGACAAGAACCCGGCATATCCCTCACACTTAGAAACAGTAATAAGGAAGCAAGAAAGTAGTAGAAATTCATTTAAACGTGCTGTTAAATGTTACTTTTGTTTCAGCTATAGCAATTATAGCGCCAAATGTATTGGTAGGCAACGAATGAAGGCAAATAATGCTGTGCTCATCGATACGTCATCTGACAATGATAGTGTAATTGACTCTGAACTTGCAAATGTATTACCAGAGAGTGAATGTGAAAGTGTGGCAGTAGTTACTGATATATTAGACTTTAAGAGATGTGACACATGTCACCAGTTTCATGCGGATGGTAAATTGAAATGCGGTCACGTTATACCATTTTCCAATGAAGATGCTAATGCAGTTAGTGCCTCCAGAGGTAAACTGAAGTTCTACGATGCACTGGTCAATAATCAACCATGCCATTGTTTACTGGATAGCGGCAGCACTTTACTTGGTTTAAGAAAAGAGCTTGTCAGACCAGAAGATTACACGGGTGAATTTGTCAAATGCCGGACTTTCTCTGGAACCATTGAGAAATACCCACTGGCAAAAGCGCATATTAATACCCCGTTCCTTACCGGCACATTTACTTGCGCAATCCTGCAAGATCCCTGCACGGATCTGATTTTAGGCTGTTTAGCTTCATTGAAGCAATGTACTGACGACGACATATTAGCCTGGAAACATACAAACATGGCTAATGCTGTAACAAGGTCAGATACTGAAACACACTATACTGACCTACAAAATGAGATGTTACAGCTGTTAACACCCAGCGGTGCCGATAACAACACTACTCGACAAGAATTTATCGAGACACAACGCACCGATCAAACTATCGCACCTTATTTTAAATTGTTAGGTGAGCGAGCGAAAGTGACTAAAAATATATCTTGGTATTTTAGAATATACAACGGAATTCTCATGCGTTATTACACAAATAATAACCATGAAATTCAGCAGACGGTGTTACCTGTAACATACCGACAAAATGTGCTAAAGATCGCAAATGCGTCACCGTTTGCTGGACATTTGGTCTATGACAAAACCAGAGCCAGAAGTTTGTCACACTTCTACTGGCCTAAATACTGTACTGATATAAAAATTTTCTGTCGTTCATGTACTATTTGTCAACATCTTGTAAGAAAGGGAAAGCATGTGAAGGCAGAAGTTCAACGGTCATTATTAGCATCTAGACCATTTGAGTGTGTAGCGGTCGATATTGTTGGACCCCTAAATCAGGTGTCGAGCAAAGGAAACCGATTCATACTTACTCTCGTGGATCTATGTACCAGGTGGATCGAAGCCATTCCATTAAAATACATCACCTCCAAAGATGTGGCAAATGTATTTTTGCACTTATTTTGTCGTTTTGGCTTTCCACGAACGATTCTATCAGATCGTGAAACGCAGTTTATTTCGGCTGCTACGCAAGCCTTAACAAAATTGTTAGGGATAGAACAGCATTTCTGTACCCCGTACCACCCAATGAGCAACGGGATCATAGAAAACATTAACGGGGATCTCAAACACATGCTGGCGAAAGTAACAGCAGAAAACCCATCTGATTGGCATACGCTATTGCCAGCAGTGCTATTTGCCCATAGAGAAATTTCTCACCTTTTCAATTAGCGTATGAGGCGAACCCTCGAGGAACCCTAACAATTTACCATCAGCTAATCACTAGCTTACCAGAAAATCCAACATCAGTAACACCGTATGAGATGGTAACAGAGACACGCGATAGAATAATGAAAGCGTGTGTAATAGCCAAATCATCTTTGGAGAGGAAAGGACAGATGTACAGCGACTATGCAAATAAGGGTGCTAAAACAATACACCTTGAACCTAATCAGAAGGTTCTGCTTTTACTACCAGATAAACGTAATTTGTTACTAACATCATGGCAAGGGCCATTCAACGTTGAACGGAAAATACCAGATGTCGATTATGAAATATCGATAAAAGGAAAATTAAAGATGTTTCATATCAACATGGTGAAACCATACTTCTCACGACAAGAACTACCGACAGACGAACAAGATGCACCCACACCAAGTAATCGGACGACAGACGTCCACAACACAACTACACTAGGTAGAGCGACGCAAGACACTAGGAAACTAGCCTCAACGAGTAACCATGGAGTACAGGTTACTCGAGTTAACTGACCAGCGTGCTGGGACACCACGCACGCAAGACTCCTCAGCGCACAGAGGATCGAACGTACGTGTTGTTTGAACACGCAACTAGAAGCGTGGCTCAGACTGCGACTGAGACGACTGGAGAGTAGACGTGTTCCTTATGAATACTATAAGTTTATAGACAATAGTGATTGTTAGGCTTTAGATTCCATTCAGTGATTAATAGTATCATTATCACCTCTTCATTGCATCTGTGTAACGTACCATGATGTTTATTGTCAATGAAGTATTCCGCTCGCGGAGCTTGTTTGTAATCAGCTCTAAATAAATTGTACCTTTTGCAAATGACACGAGTTATTATTTCGTGTGGTGCAAAAGTAGGGGAGTCCTGAAATACCTGTCGCAAGCAAGTCGCTGACAGATAGCAATAATAAATATGGTACTAATACTACTACTAATACTACTTTTACTACTACTGCTACTACTACAACCACCACTACTACTACTACTACTCCTACTCCTACTCCTACTACTACTACTACTACTATGACTACTACTACTACTACTACTACTACTACTACTACTACTACTACTACTACTACTACTACTACTACTCCTACTCCTACTCCTACTACTACTACTACTACTACTACTACTACTACTACTACTACTACTACTACTACTACTACTACTACTACTACTACTACTACTACTCCTACTCCTATTACTACTACTACTACTACTACTACTACTACTACTACTACTATGACTACTACTACTACTACTACTACTACTACCACCACCACTACTACCACTACTATTAATAACAATAATGTATTGTCCCGAAGCATTGTCTTGCAATAGGTCAGTGATATGACAGCACGTCGCATGTTGTAGGAGAGTGATATGACAGCACATCACATGGTCTAGAGCGAGAGGAACGAAGAAAAGGAGGACAGTTTTTTCCCTCATTTAAAAAAAGATACGCACAATAGTCGGAACCGACAGATAATCTGGAATGCAATGATTAGGATGCCCAACGACCTGTCCACAGGATGAAATATGTGATGATTATGATGATGATGATGATGATGATGATGACGACGATGATAATGATGATGATGATGATGGTGATGGACCATTGTCTGACTGGATACATACTGGACCAGTACTTTCAGACATGCTTCATACTTCTGCACATTTGTTTATGCTGATGTGACAACCTGTTGAAATATTCACATTTGTTTATGCTGATGTGACAACCTGTTGAAATATTCACAACTGTGGGGTTTCGCAGTTATTTTAGATTGCTCACAAACTGGTGCTCACAAGTTGGTGCTTGTGTCTCTGATATACTTGATGACGACTGTTGCAGCAGTTGGCCACCCCGTGCTTATCATTGCCTGTTGTCATTTTGCAATTCTTGGATGTGTTGGCATTATTCTGAGGCTGTTACTTGCCCGCTGACTGGTTACTTCTGATGACGTATGCAGGAACAGTTTGTACTCCTCGGCATATCGTCTGCAGTAACCCATTTCACATGAAGAAGAACCGCGTGTTTGCAACGTTACGCTGCGGCTGTTGTGTAATATTTCGATTATTACACTAGTTAATCACCAAATAAAATTTAACAGGATAATGATGGGCATTTTGTGTGGGTTTTGCTAGCACAGGAGCGGGGCAATTATTGGGCGCTTGCTATGAATTTGAAACGATACGACTACTGCTGCCAAATAATCTATGGACCTTGAAAGTAAGACACTGTTTAAATCTAAACAAATCATATAGCTTACCTTTCGCAGAAAACACAGACGATTACTCATATTTACCTATCGATAAAGTCCTCACGGTACAGTACAATCTATCTAAGAATTCCTTGTTTTCCTGTTGTCTGTACTAGCCAGCAGATGTTTTAGCTCTCATTGCATTAGACACAAACAGATAACGGCGGCCATTGCTCCGTGACGTCACTGTTAGTAGAGTCTGACGAGAGATGTCAAAAGTGTGTCTTATGTAAGATTATGCTATGCACTGAGTCACTATAATTGAATGCAAGAAAGAGAGTACTGGAATGTTATATAAAACTTGTTTTGCTGTATGACAGTGAATCGTGGAACGTAGGACCAAATAAATAAAAAAATAAAAAAACGAACTTGATGGCACTGGATCTGAACACCTTGGACTGCTATAGTAACTAACAATGAATGCCTGTCATCATCATCAAGTGCCGTGCCGGCTGGCGTAGGCGTTCATGGCTCTCCATAGATCTCGGTCTTTGGTTTTCTGGATCAACTCTGCTGCTGATATTCTGCCATGCCACCGTCTCAATCCATCCAGCATCACTTCTCTTGGTCTACCTCTGCCTCTCTTCCCCTCGATCTTTCCAGTTGTTACGATGTTCTCCAATGCCTCTCTTCTCATCACATGACCGAAGAAAGCTGTTTGTCTCTGTCTTATTGTTGTATATAATGTTCTAGTTTCGTTAGCCTGTTTCAGGCAGTCGTCGTTAGTTACTCTGGCAGTCCAAGGAATTCGCAACATTCGTTTTAGGAACCACATCTCTGTTGCTTCTAATTTCTTCTTAATTTGTTCATTTACATTCCAAGATTCACTGCCATACAGCAAAACTGGTTCTACATAGCATTTCATCACTCTCTTTCTTACATTCAGTGATAGTGACCTATTGCATAAGATACTCTTCATTTTCTGAAATGCGTCTTTTGCCTGCCCTATTCTGCTCCTAATCTCTGTTGTACATCTTCCATCTGATGTTATAAATGCCCCTAGGTATCTAAAATTATCAACTTGGTTAAGGATATTCCCTTCTATTTCTATGTCACATTTTGGTGTCACCATTTTGTGACATAGAAATAGAAGGGAAAATCTTTAACCAAGTTGATAATTTTAGAATGCCTGTACGAGGCTAATAAGACTAGAAAAGTATATGTTGCTTTAAGAAATTGATACACGGCGTTTACTGTGCATGTAATGAGAAGTGAGTAGCGGGAGTGTGTCTTCACAACGGGAAAGCTGCAGGGAAGTAGAGTCTGGGGGAGGCCAATAAAGACGATTCAGGACAGTTCGATATCATGGCATGGAGAAACATCGGTGTCAGAGATGATTGATGAGACAGAAGGCTGTGAACAGACACAATCACCAACACTACACGGCATGGACTATAAGAAGATTGGCAGTACACGAGACAGAAGTCTATGGACAGCCATAATCACCAACACTACATGGCACGGCCTATAAGAAGATGGACAGCACACGAGACAGAAGGATATGGGCAGACATGATTACCAACATCATGCGGCATGGACTAGAGGAAGAAGTGAGTTGCAATTCTGGAAAAATCTAACGGAATTCTAGCTACAGCATCTATTTTAACATTCTATAGGATCTTGGCTACAGCATCTGTTTTAACATTCTATAGGATCTTGACTACAGCATCTATTTTAACATTCTATAGGATCTTGACTACAGCATCTATTTTAACATTCTATAGGATCTTGGCTACAGTATCTGTTTTAACATTCTTCTTGATGTTTATGGCCTCAAACAGGCGTCAGCGATCATACCCTTCTCATCTCATCTGCCATCTGATAGTTTAAACCAAAATCAAACCAATACCTATATCATTATGTGTTTCCCAACTGTTTCAGCTCCCAGCATACTGTTTTCTCTGTGTTAGGTAGGCTAAATGTGTTTGTGTGTAGCAATTTTGTCGACCGCATGGTTTGTAATCCCATCTCTATAATCTCGTCACAGCTCGCGGTATTCGACACCTCACTTCAAGAGACGGTTTCATGCACCTGCCTAGGTAGCAACGTTAACCCAGGCGGGGAACTACGTAGGGAAGTGGTCAAACCGTCTGGCTCGGCCTCCGAAGGTTGTGTGTTCGATTCTGGGTGCGTGGGCCTTCGGTTCAAGAGTGCATTTTTTCGAAGACTCCTGGTGGTCGTCGCTGGAGCTACGGAGTTCGTGCTTTGTGCGACGCTTCCAGCAGTTCGCTGCGGAAAGAGACTGAGCCATATGGGATAAAGTTCCGGTGCAATGATGTCGACCCTGTCGGCTTTTACGCGACTGTTTGAAGCGACCCAGGCCTCTTTTCTCCGTATGATATATAACCCTGCATGATGCACTTGACGAGGTGCAGAGAAATATTATTTGTGAATTATTGGCAAGTTTACGTTCAGTAGTTTGCCTTTGCTGTCTAAACCACAGGCATCATACCATTATATGAAAACTAACGCAACGTGGTGTGATGCAAAATAGCCTGTAGCTGTGTTTCGAACGTGAAATACGGGATTACGCCTTGCGTTCATAAGCCCTTCGCTACAGACCTGGCCAGCGAGAAATGCCAGGCAATACATCGTGCAACATATCGTATGTGTCTTCTGTGTGTAAAGAGAAGCAGGTGTTGTATAGTGCAAGCAAAATACACATCCCTGGCTAGACGCTTCAAGATAGTGTTTACATGTGACGTTTACAATCCCATGAAGCCACATGTGACTTACAACATTGTTTAAAATGTATCTTTTAATTAACATGCGGCACCAGACAGCTTCGTAAACTGATAAGAGATGGCATATCGAGAATTATAATGTGTTGATTTGTTATTTTAAATTATTTTTAGTTGTTAGTACCTACACAACACAGCAGGACAACAACACATTACAGACATTTATGTTGCTATACATGATTGCTAGTTTGTGAAGACGGCAAACTCTGGTTTTGAATACAAGCCTTTTTCCTGTATTGTGTTATCTGACAATTTGAGGGTAAGGCGTTATTACCTCTTTACTTGCGTGGTGCACGACAACATAATTATTCGTCCTATGCTTCAGTGTTCATATCTGTTTATGTATACTCACAATTATGCTCTCTTCTCTGTCAGCTCGCATGTGTATCACTGTTATATCTACGTTGAAATGGCCTTAGTGTATAGAGTTTGCATTGGTTATTTACACGCAGTTTTGTCAACATAGAGTTCATTTTATTTCTATTGTATATTGTTTCGAAAATCCTGCTTCATTTTGGATTTTTCTTAACACCAACTGCTGCTGGTGCTGCTGCCGCTTGCTGTTGTTGTTCTTCTTATATTCTTTTTCTTTTGTTTAAATATATTTTAATGCACGTATATATACTTCTCTCGTGCAATGCGTAATATTCTCCCTTTGTCACGCATGGCAGTTTCATAGCAGACACTTAAGTAATTTTCGTTCGTCCTCTCTATCTTCTCGTCCTCTCTCTCAGTCTTCTCGTCGCGCGCTCTCCTCTCTCTCTCTCTCTCTCTCTCTCTCTCTCTCTCTCTCTCTCTCTCTCTCTCTCTCTCTCACACACACTTTCTCTCTCTCTCTCTCTTCTCTCTCTCTCTCTCTCTCTCTCTCTCTCTCTCTCGATCTCTCAGTCTTCTCCCCCTTTCTCTCAGTCTATCTGTTAGCACCGAATGTTGGGTGTTAGCCAGATATGACTGAGCTACAGTGCGACAGTATACTGTAGTGTACTACATGCGATCTCTGAGCCACGAAAGTTGGAAGGCGCTCACCAAACCCGACACTTCCCATTATGTCAACGGTTTTGAAGAAGCGAAATGTGGAGGGTACACGCCTTAATCTAGTCAGAAGAAATGTAACGCATAGACTAAATGTCATGACGGGGTAGGCCAGACCCTAAGCCCTGGTCGGCAACTGGTCTAGGATGGAAGCTCCGACAGACGTTCGAGTACTGCTTTGCTGATCCGGAAGCTTCTGGGGCATGTCTTGTTTCAGAGGTTTTGGTGTTATCTTTCCTCTGTATTAAACTAGGCAGGTCGAGAGAGTCATCTTGTGGATTTGGTAAAGCCATGGATTTACATGTCAGCCCGGTTGTTGTTGTTGTTGTTGTTTTTGTTGTTGTTGTTGTTGTTGTTTTTGTTGTTGTTGTTGTTGTTGTTGTTGTTGTTTTGTGTGTGTGTGTGTGTGTGTGGAGAGGTATAACTCCATTTTACGAACCATTGTCTGTCGAGACGGCAAAATGCCAGTCAATTATAACGGTAGATGTTAATGAGGTTATTAGTTAGTTAGCCAGTAGTCGAGGTTCCAACCTCATGGTAACGGGTCGTCCCCATTGTGCTCCGTTCCTGTACCAGTGAATATCACACAAAATGCTCCTCACTGTCTAATGTGAAAAGTAGAACAGACAGGAGTCCCGGCAATCTAACAGCCCGCACAGGTACACTGTGCATAATGCCGCCGTCAGAATGCCAAAATGAAAGTCATCCACAAAAAATTACAGTTCATCGTTGACGGACCCATAATGAATTCACTGACCTGGGTTTTCTCATATGGCTCGGTATCTTTCCGCAAGGCGACCCACCAAAAGCGACGCACAAAGCACGAATTCCGTAGCTCCAGCGTCGATCCTGAAAAATGCACTCGTGAACCGAAAAAGCAAACTAGTAAATTCATCAACAGCCGGTATCCATTGTTCCGAACATGCAGTTCTCTGTACAAACAATGCGGACAGATGTAAACGAATTCCACATTAATTTCACAGCTCACAGAGTCGCGCCAAGCACCCACTCATTAGCAGGGCGACGGAACCATATACTACCAGTCCAACATGAGGAAAATGTGAATGCAAACCGCAGCCACAAGGATGAATACTCCAGAGGCCGTAAGGGTTCAATGTTTAACCGCATGTTAGGGACCGGAAGTCCAATGAGGGTATTAACACGATGAATACAATTTCTGATTGACAGATTCGCTGCCACCTGTAACATGGGTCAAGCAGACCAACTGACACTGCTCCTGGTCGCTGGATTCTTCTTGTCTTCGCTGGGAGAGAATCAATGTGTTTACCAGGTGCTCACTTTTATCTAGTTCTGTGACAGAGATGAGGTGACAAATACTCTCTGGGTAGACATCATCATCATTCCCATGTTCCATGTCGATAAGCTCAGGTGGTCATGTGACACCAAGCTCCGATCTAGGCGGGGAATGTTGTAACCCACCTGAGCTTGTGGGTTGACCCAACCTATAATGGGTACAGACATTGCCTGGGAAGAGAAGGTGACGGTGATGTTGACCTCATTGTCCGTCGAATGCCGGATGGTCAAACTATAGACTGAACTCGAAGTATAAGGCAGCTTTACAAACACAATTACCAGAAACAAAGGGTGCTGCCTTCATCAGCAAATAAACACTTGACAAATGCAACAACAAAAATCACCGAGAAATCACAAGGGCATTACATTCATTCATTCATTCATTCATTCATTCAGTAGCATGTCCTTTGCAGAACCTCGCTCCCATAACAACCTTCCGGAAAACATCTCGATCATAAGCAAGATGTCCCGCGTCTGATACACCTATCTGGAGATCATCCGCCACATCTTCTCTTTGGCCTTCCTCTTCCTCTCTTCCCAGGCATATAGCCCTCCATTATTGTTCTCTCCAAACTTTCTTGACGTTTCAAGTGCCCAAAATATTTTAATTTTCTTTGTTTTATCGTATTTAATAGCCAACCTTCTTCAATATTCAATTCTTGAAGTATGGATGCATTTGTTCTTTTCCTTACCAAAGATATTATTAGAAATCGTCTATAACATTTATATTCAAAGGTATTTATGCGTTGTTCAGCTTGTTTAGTAAGTGTCCATGTCTCACAGGCGTATGTTGCAATGGGAAAGAGGCATGCTTTTAAAAATCTAATTTTTGTAGTTCTGTCTGTCCCACTCCATAATTGTTTCAATTGTTTTAGTCTTTGAAGAGCAATTGATAGTCGCAGTTTAATTTCCTTCATTGTGTCACCGTTGTTGGTAATCAATGACCCAAGATATTCAAAATTTTCCACCACCTCCAATTTTACCCCATAAATGTATATTTCTTTCTCTCCATAGTAATTTTATCAGTATGCATTATCTTTGTTTTTGCTATGTTAAGATATAAGTTGTTATTTTCACTATTCAATTGGGTTGAGGCTATTAGGTTTTCTATGCCAGTTTGTGTTGTGGATAGTAATACTGTATCATCAGCATATCGAATCTCTGGAATGTCATGACCGCCGATATTTAGGGCATCATATATCTCCCTGTTTATATCATCTCTTACATTTATCATTATTTTTCGGTGTACAAGTTAAACAAATAGGGTGACAGCACGCAGCCCTGACGGACTCCTTGCTTGATGTCAAACCAATCTGATGCCTCGCCATCTACTCTAACCGCTGCTTGTTGGTCTAGTTAGAGCATTCTTATGAGTTGTACTACATGTGATGGACAGCCCATATTCCTCATGATTTCCCAAAGTTTCTGATGTTGTACACAGTCAAATGCCTTTGAATAATCCACAAAACATGAGAATAGGTTTACATTAAATTCCCTGCACTTCTCTATTATTAATCTCATGTTGAATATGTGATCTCTTGTTCCTCTTCCTTGTCTAAGTCCAGCTTGAACTACGTTAATCTCTTTTTTCATTTTCTTACAAAGTCTTCCCATTATGACTTTTAGTATAATTTTACTTGCATGACTGATCAGGGCAACAGTTCTATAGTTTGTGCATAATTTCAGGTTGCCCTTTTTTGGTAATGGAATGAAAATAGTTCTCTTCCAATCTTTTGACCATATACCATATTTCCAAATCTGTTTACATAATGCATGATATATGTGTATGCTTTCTTCTCCTCCCGCCTTAATTAGTTCATCTGGTATCTCATCACATCCAGAAGATTACCCGTTCTTCAGATTCTTTATAGCCCAAGCAATTTCATCTAATGATGGTTCAGGTTCTGTCTCTGCTGTCATTGGCTCATGTATCTCATGCATATCCTCACTGTCACTCATATCATACATTCCACTGCAGTACTCCTGACATCTTTCTAGAATGTGTCTATATTCTGTTAAGGTATTTCCCATCTTGTCACAGATAACATTCAATTGAGGTTGAACATTTCTTGTCAATAACTTCATTTCTTTGAACATTTCATAATCTCTTCCAGTCTTATGATATTGCTCTATTCTAGTACAGCAGTCTTGTATGTATTGATTTTTGTTCTTTCTTGTGTTATTTCTTATTTCTCGAGTTAAAGATTTATACTTCATCATGCTACTATCGGATTCATCTCCTTTCTTTTTCAGCTCCCTTCATTGTCTTATTAATTCTAACGTGTCTGGGGTAATCCATGGCTTAAGTTGCTTTTTCTTGACCGGAATTAAATATTTGGCTGCAGTTATCTAGATATCTCTATCTTGTACTGCCAGTTCATCAGATGTCATTTCTTCTTGTACAGACATCAAGATATCTCTAGCTTGTACTGCCAGTTCATCAGGTGTCATTTCCTCTTGTACAGATATCAAGACCCCAAATCGATTCCTAACCTCTACGTTGTATGCATCTGGTATTTTTGTGAGATCAAAACGAAGTGGCCTTGGTCCTCGGGTAAGCTTTTTGAGTTTTAATTTCAGATCTGCTTCTATTAACTGATGATCTGTATAACAGTCTGCACTTCGTAGGGTTTTTGCAGATGTTATGCTTGATCTCCATCAACTTTGTATTAAAACACAATCTATCTGATTTTTGGTAATACTGTCCGGAGACTTCCATGTAAAGAGGCTTCTTGGATGTTGTTTAAAAAGCGTGTTGGCTATCGTGAACTCATTTTCTGTGCAAAATTCAATTAATTTGTCACCTGCATAATTTCTATTTCCCAATCCAAATCTTCCTAAAACGTGTCTCTCATTTTCAGCTCTACCTGCACCTATTTTTGCATTAAAATCTCTCATTATTATTTGCTATATCATTATGACCAATCTTATTTAATGTGTCTTGCAGTGTGTTGTAAAAATCTTCGAATTCGTCCTCCTCTGCTGTTGAAGTAGGTGCATATATCTGTACAAGAGTTGTGTTTTTTGGACGGCCTTTAAGTCTAATAGTGAGGATTCTATCACTAACTGGATTATATCCCATTAAAGCTTGTGCAGTTGTCTTATCTAAACAAAATACCACTCCAATCTGGCTTCCGACGTCTCTACCAGAATAAATTAAAAGACTTCCATTTTCAGTAGTAAAATGTCCCTTGCCGCTCCAGCGATGTTCACTAATTCCTAAAATGTGAATGTTTAACCTCTCGATCTCATCACATACTACTTTAAGCTAGTTAGTTAGTTAGTTAGTTGACAGATCATCCTCGTTGCACATAGAACCATTCAGTCCATAAGTGCTCGGATCCCCTCCTCAGCAAATCCCGCAGCGTGTAGCGGCTAACGACGCCAGTTCTGTGTTGGTTTATCAATCTTCTTTGGCTTCCTGCGTAGTGTTCTTGTTTGGCCACCCCTCTTTTAATTTGCTGCTCTCGCAGTCTGGCCATTGTTGTAGATTCACAGTCATCACTTGGTTCTCGCAAAAGTCTCACTTCTCGTAGAGCATTCAGAATGTCAGCCTGGTCCATGGCGCGTCCGCCCTCCACAGTAGCCTCACCTGCGAGCTTGTCAGCCCGCTCATTTCCTTGTACTCCTGCATGCCCTGGCACGAAGATGAAACTAATCTTTGCCAGCCGAGACCGCTTCAGAGGCAGCAATCATTCTCTTCGGATCGACCCCTCCTCTATCCTCTTGATCATGTTCATTGAGTCGCTAAGGAAACAAACCCTAGTGAATGTCTGTGTCTCGAGCTCACTCTGTTTCTTAGTCTGACACAGGGGATTTCCTTAGTAACACAGTCAGGATTAACTCCGTCATCACGATTACTAGCACTGGTCCCTGTGTCACACTCTTCCCCAGTGTTATCTGATCTGCCTGGCCTGGGGGTCTCGCCACCAGATCTCTTTCTTATTATGTTTTCTTTCATGGTTGTTAGGGTTTCTTGGCAAGTTTTGCAGAAGGTAGTTTGCTATTGCTTTCCTTCTGGGCAGTGACTGTACAAGTCGGTGGCCATAGCCATTGTCTCTACTGATGAGATCATCTGCCTATCGCCGCAGAGTGCAAGACCATAACCAACAACAATCTGTCGGCTGCTCTCACACTCCATCCATCACCTGCTTCCATGGCTTCACGTAACCCTAATCGGGGGGCTGAACGGGTACTCCATCTTGCCCAAGGGCGTCCCGTAGACTAACGGAGGAAAGGATGCGTCTTACATCTCCTTTGATAGGGGATACCCCTACCCCGCTAACCGGGGCACTACATTAACTACACTAAATAGATTGGTCTAATAAAATGGGACGAGCACAACATACCCATTACGCCTGTATGTGTCCTTTACCTTCCAGTTCTCCTCTATGCCTGTAAATGCGTCCTTTATCTTCCAGTTCTCCTCAATGCCTGTAAATGCGTCCTTTATCTTCCAGTTCTCCTCAATGCCTGTAAATGCGTCCTTTATCTTCCAGTTCTCCTCAATGCCTGTAAATGCGTCCTTTATCTTCCAGTTCTCCTCAATGCCTGTAAATGCGTCCTTTATCTTCCAGTTCTCCCCAATGCCTGTAAATGCGTCCTTTATCTTCCAGTTCTCCTCAATGCCTGTAAATGCGTCCTTTATCTTCCAGTTCTCCTCAATGCAAATATAGTGGTTCTTTATCTGTATCTACAGTTCACCTCTAGGCGTATATATGGGTCTTATATCTGTATCTATCGGTTCTCCTCCAGTCGTGACGTGCGCCTAAATGTTGTTATAGCGCAAAGACATGTGTAGTGTAAGAGTCCCTAACTGTTGTTATAGCGCAAAGACATGTGTAGTGTAAGAGTCCCTAACTGTTGTTATAGCGCAAAGACATGTGTAGTGTAAGAGTCCCTAACTGTTGTTATAGCGCAAAGACATGTGTAGTGTAAGAGTCCCTAACTGTTGTTATCGCGCAAAGACATGTGTAGCGGAGGAGTACCTAACTGTTGTTATTACGCAAAGACCAGGCATCTGCAGTGAAGGAGTCCCAATCTGTTGTTATAGCGCAAAAACATGCACAGTGAAGGTGTCCCTATCTGTTGTTATAGCGCAAAGACCAGACATGTGTAGTGGATGAGTACCTAACTATTGTTAAAGCCCAAAGACCAGACATGTACAGTGAAGGAGTCCATATCTGTTGTTATAGTGCAAAAACCAGGCATGTGTAATGGAGGAGTCACTAACTGTTGTTATAGCGCAAATTCATGTATAGTGTAAGAGTCCCTATCTGTTGTTATAGCGCAAAGACATGTGTAGTGTAAGAGTCCCTATCTGTTGTTATAGCGCAAAGACATGTGTAGTGTAAGAGTCCCTATCTGTTGTTATAGCGCAAAGACATGTGTAGTGTAAGAGTCCCTATCTGTTGTTATAGCGCAAAGACATGTGTAGTGTAAGAGTCCCTATCTGTTGTTATAGCGCAAAGACATGTGTAGTGTAAGAGTCCCTATCTGTTGTTATAGCGCAAATTCATGTATAGTGTAAGAGTCCCTATCTGTTGTTATAGCGCAAATTCATGTATAGTGTAAGAGTCCCTATCTGTTGTTATAGCGCAAAGACATGTGTAGTGAAGGAGTCCCTATCTATTGTTATAGTGCAAAGACCAGACATGTGTAATGGATATTCTTGTCCCTAGTTTAATAGTGAAACCTCATTGTCGACAGCTGTGACCTAGTGGTAGTCTTTGAGGTTCACAATTCCGACACGCTGGACTCGATGTCAGGAGCAAGCAAGTTTAAGAACCTATAACATGCGTTATACTTCACAATGGCGGGAGTGTCGACCGTTCAGAATGTACAGCTCAATGTTAAAATGTTGTATGTGCCTTGTAAGATGTTGCATGTGCCTTGTAAGAGGCTGCTATTAACCACGGGTTAAGTTGTCAAGCAGGTTATGTTCAGCACTTAAATACAAACTATTTAACATACAATTACCTAGATAATCACAGACAACCTAACAATGATGAGGTTGATTGAGATGTTTACGTTTGTGCAATATGTTATTGTAGTGAGTGCGCCTGCTGCTTAGCACTGCTGGAACGTTTTTACATAGCAGGACGTCGCTCCCATCACGTTGCTCTAAACACGTCGCTTCCATCACGGCGCTCCCATCACGTCGCTCTCACCACGTCGCTCTCACCACGGCGTTCCCATCACGGCGCTCTCATCACGGCGCTCCCATCACGTCGCTCCCATCATGTCGCTCCCATCACATCGCTCTCACCACGTCGCTCCCATCACGGCGCTCCATCACGTCGCCCTTACCACGTCGCTTTCATCATGAAGCGGGGAAAAGCCCCTTAATCTCTGGCCATTTACATCGCTCTCTTTCTCTCGTCTTGATACATTGAGTATTCTTCTCAGGAATATCATTTCCGTTGTTATAATTTTTCTCTTGTCTTTGTCTATCATTGTACAGGTTTGGAATTGGTAGCATGGCGTGGGTGGGAAGATTGTGTTGTAGCGCGATATTTTAGTATTTATTGTTACGTGTTTGTTCTTTAGCATTGGTCTCATTTGTTCAATGAGTTGGTTTGCCTTATTGCATCTATTTTAGATCTTGCCTTCTGATTTGCCATTTGATATTATTATACTTCCTAAAAAATTGAAGCTCTTTGTATTCAGGGGCGTTCTTTTAGATGGATCATTGTTGTGGATTTTCTTTTGTTATAGTCATTAGATCTGTTTTACTAATGATAATTGTCATGTTATGTTCTTTATATACTTAATTTAGGCTATTTATGTGGAATTGTAATTTTGCTTCTGGTTTTGCTATTAGTGCTTCATCGTCCATAGATAGGAGTTCTTTAATGGTGTAATTCGCCGTTGCCACTTCTACCGGGTTCTCTTTGTCATCCGGTGTTGTTCCAATCCTTGTTTGGCTGCTATCTTTACATATGCTGTCTATATAGGTTATAAATAATTAGGAACAAGAGGGGAGACAGGCCACAACCTTGTCGTACTCGGGATCTTATGGGGGAGAATTATGTCCTCTTTTCTCAGTTTTTTTTCCCATTATTATTATTTATTTTTTGGCCATACATTCACCGTAGTTGTATGAGCTTCTACATAAGTTTGTTAGGTGTGTACTTACAGAAATGTGACTTTCAAATGTCTATTTCCAGCAATGGATCTAATATATGTGTATTTGCAGGAATGCTATTGCTACGACGACAGCGTTGATTGCTCTGATAGAAAGTTCACTTCTCTTCCACCATCACTTCCGACACGACAATCACATTTCACATATCTCAGTTTGGATGTAAGTATTACATTTCACATCTCACAATCTGTCTGTCTGTCTGTCTGTCTGTCTGTCTGTCTGTCTGTCTGTCTGTCTGTCTGTCTGTCTGTCTGACTGCCTGCCTGCCTGTCTGTCGGTCGGCCGGTCGATCGATCGGTTGGTCGATCGGTCGGTCGGTCTGGCTGTCGGTCGGTCGGTCAAAATCTGCCTGCCTGCATGCCTGCCTGCCTGCCTGCCTGTCTGTCTGTCTATCGGTTAGCCGGTCGGTCGGTCGATTGGTCGATCGGTCGGTGTCAGCATCCCCAATAAGACCTTACAGGAGTAAGGAGTTAACACTAGGCTATAGAGAGACACCAGACAGGGAAGACACCGAGTAACTATTAATAACCTCACAGGGAGACACATTTGTGTCAGACCAGAGGTAAACGAGTACAGATGAGCGAGGGCTTTCCCCAAGCAATTGGGTTGCTGGTCCTTGCGAGTAACCGTGATATGCCAGGTTACTCAAACTCACCAGCCAGCGTGCTGGCAAGGCCAGGCACGCAATAATAGCGATTGCACGGAGAGTAAAGTGTCCGTGCTGATCCACGCAACGTGTTGCGGTAGAGACTGACTGGAGACGGTAGAGAGAGCAAGACGTATCCTTGACCAATACGATAGCTTTCTAGGCCATAGGCAAACATAGGGCTGTTCATTTAGATTGTGTAATGCTAGCATCATCTATCATCACGTTGATGTATGCATATTGTGTAACAATGATGAAACCTAACGCTCGTAGAGCCATTCAAATGTCGGCTCTGAATAAATTGCAGTCCTTTCGCAAATGTCATGAATTGTTATTTCGTGCAGTGCGAAAGTAGCGGAGTCTTGAAAAACTGCAGCGCACAAGTCGCTGACAGGCTAGACCTCGAAATGGTGTCAGAATGGTCAAAGAATCAACGCCAGTGGCAAATTAGGGTCAGAACACATTGAACGAACGCCAGCAGTACAATTACTGTCAGATTCAGTGAACGTTTCTGAACAGCCATAGCAGGCAGATGTAGTAATATTCAACGAGCAGTTAACGCCAACATGCAAGTGGTATTATAAACCACTAAACGAACGCTAGCTATCGATTGATATTACAAAGTTCTGTACCAGAATTAGTTCAATGCACGTTTTCAACATTTGTGATGTGTGATATATTGCAAAGTAATACAAATTTATTGTGATACATGCTATAAATTAAATTGTTTTTTCTTGTGGTGAATTATACGATCGCCAAATTTGTGGAGTGTGAACCACAATTGAGTCAAATTAGATCGGTAAAGTGTGAAATTCTACCAATATTATTTTGAAAGTGTGATATTATACTAAAAGCAATTGAAATGTATAAAATCATCAGTGAACATTACCATCGTAACCACCGTGTACATTCCATTGCGTGTGATACAGCCATCAATGTCACCATTTTACGAAATCAGTAAATAGAGTAGCGACGAACTGCAGCCTAGAACGAAGGTACGCCAGAGTCAAACGGCGAAGACAAGACGACATTGACGGCCATACGACTAATCATCTCATTTATCATCTAACAATCATTCAGACGATCATATCATTCATCATTAATACCATCTATCACTATTTATCACATTCTCATTCACCAATCGCATGAAATAGGAAATTATAGTAACAATCATTATGAAATATGAAATATTTAATAGAATATGATGAATTGTGAGCTTGTATTTACAACGTAAGCGTGTGTCTAATTTTCGCTGCTCTACCAACCAGAACGCAGCCGTGTGTCAGCAAATCAAACCAGTGTGTAGGGTGAAAGACTGCGGTGGAACATCCCAAGTACCGCACTGTCCAACAAATTAGATGAGTATATTTTCCGAATATTTCGATATGCTCTAACGTAATCATGCATCTTCCTTTCCAGCGAAATGATGTACATTTACTAACACATTATTGTATACTAGTCTTTGCATATTATTGTATTATCATTGTGAATTAACATTACGCCACAAAATGGCGTCACTAAATGAATGTATCCAGGCGGGCATCGCCATGGGCCACACTGGAGATAAGCTAGAAAAATGGGCAGATGAAAAGTATAAAGAAGAGCTAGCTAGACAGAGGGATGAAAGAGCAATAGAAAGGCAACATCTAAAAGAAATGAAAGAAATCGAGGAGGCTATTAAACAGAAACAGTTAGAGTTAGACCAGAAAAAATTTGAATTATATCAAATTATCAAACAGAAACAATTAGACTTAGAGCATACTAACAAACAAGCAGAGGAAGCCACCAAACAAAAGCAGATACAGGTAGATTCAGAAACTAAACTAAAGATGAAGGAAATGGAGGTAGATTCTAACATACAAATAGCCTCTAGCAAACAAAAGAGCCAAGAAGAACAGAACAAATTTAGTAAATACAAAGGCCTTATCAAACCTTACACTGTAGGTGATTCAATCAGCGCATGGACTGAAAATATAGAGTTCCAACTAAAAACACAGAAAATACCTTTAGAGGATTGGGCAATGATTTACATGAGGAACCTGAGTGGGGAGCCTTTAAAAATAATAGAATCCATACCTACAGATCTTAGAAACAATTACCAGTACATACACGATAGGATAATGCAACATTTTCTTTTGGACGCTACTGGTTACCAAATTCAATTCTCACAGATTAAACCAAAAGCAACTGAAACGTTCTTAGACTACATTTCTAACGTGCAGAGCACATTTAAAAAATGGACTAAGGCGGCTAAAGTAGGTAACAGCTATGAAAAACTAGAAGAAGCTAATGGTAATGGACAAAGTTGTTTCTACAGTGCCTACCCCTTTTGCTAAATTCTTACAACAGTCAGATATTGATTCCATTCAACAATTAGAGAAACGGGGGTCAGCTTATTTTTCCTCTAATCGGGACATATTAAAACTACATCATATGACACAGAAATTACAGCTTTTGCAAACATCCCTGATAGATCCTACAAACAGAAAGACTATAGTAAGAAGGACAACCCGTATCAGAAACCACCTCGATGTAATTATTGCAATCTTTTTCACCCAACTTACTCGATGTGTGATAAGAACCCCACATATCCGTCACACCTAGAACAAGTGTTAAAGAAGCAAGAAAGCAGAAGATCATCGTTTAAACGTGCTGTAAAATGTTATTTTTGTTCTAGTTATGGCCATTATAGCAATAGGTGTCTTGGGAGACAGAAAATGAAGGCAAACAACGCAGCCCTCATCGATACATCATCAGACGATGAGAGTGACATAGATCCCGAACTTGTCAATGTATTGCCAACGAATGAATGTCAGAGTGTATCATCAGTAACTGATATTTTAGACTTTAAATGTAAAATATGCCATCAATTTCATGCGGATGGGAAATTAGAATGTGGGCATATAATGCCATGTTCAAATGAAGATGCTAACGCAGCATGTGCCTCCAGAGGTAAACTTAAGTTCTACGATGCACTGGTCAATGGACAACCATGCCAATGCTTAGTTGATAGCGGCAGCACTCTACTGGGACTAAGGAGAGAACTTGCTAGACCTGAAGATTATGCGGGTGAATTTGTCAAATGCCGTACTTTCTCGGGAACAATCGAGAAATATCCACTGGCAAAAGCGCATATCAATACCCCGTTCCTTACCGGCACATTTACGTGCGCTATCCTTCAAGATCCATGTACGGACCTTATTTTGGGATGTCTAGATACATTGAAAGAATGTACAGACGACGACATAAAAGCCTGGAAAGATACACATATAGCTAACGCTGTAACAAAGTCAGATACAGAAACAAACTATACTGACTTACAAAATGAAATGCTACAGCTATTAACACCAATTGGTGCAGATACCAACACTACTCGACAGAAATTTATCGAGTCACAAAGCACCGACCATACAATTACACCATATATTAAACTTATGGGTGAAAGAGCGAAAGTGACTAAGAATGCATCTTGGTACTTTAGAAAATTTAATGGAATTCTCATGCGTTATTATACAAATAATAACCATGAAATTCAGCAAACGGTGTTACCTGTAACATACCGACAAAATGTGCTTAAAATCGCACATGAGTCACCGTTTGCTGGACATTTGGCGTATGATAAAACGCGAGCCAGAATTCTATCACATTTTTACTGGCCGAGATTCTGTTCAGACATAAAATCTTTCTGTCGTTCTTGTACTATGTGTCAACATCTTGTACGAAAGGGAAAGCATGTGACGGCCGAAGTTCAACGGTCATTATTAGCAACCAGACCATTTGAGTGTGTAGCGGTCGATATTGTTGGACCCCTGAATCAGGTGTCAAGCAAAGGAAACCGTTATATACTAACTCTCGTGGACCTATGTACCAGGTGGATCGAAGCAATTCCACTAAAATACATCACCTCCAAAGATGTGGCAAATGTATTTTTGCATATATTTTCTCGCTTTGGCTTCCCACGATCTATCTTATCAGATCGGGGAACGCAGTTTATTTCGGCTGCTACGCAAGCCTTAACCAAATTGTTAGGAGTAGAGCAACATTTCTGTACCCCGTATCACCCAATGAGCAACGGGATCATAGAAAAAATTAACGGCGATCTCA
The DNA here is from genome assembly GCA_014155875.1 of Cepaea nemoralis. Classification (NCBI taxonomy): domain Eukaryota; kingdom Metazoa; phylum Mollusca; class Gastropoda; order Stylommatophora; family Helicidae; genus Cepaea; species Cepaea nemoralis. The sequence goes on along the minus strand of JACEFZ010024582.1, from coordinate 77,585 downwards.
AACACATGCTGGCTAAAGTAACAGCAGAAAACCCAGCTGATTGGGACACACTATTGCCAGCAGTGCTATTTGCCCATAGAGAGATACCGCACACGAGTACGGGTTTCTCACCTTTTGAATTAGTGTATGGGGCGAACCCTCGAGGACCCCTAACAATATACCATCAGCTAATCACTAGCTTACCAGACAATCCAACCGCAGTAACACCATATGAGATGGTAACTGAAACACGCGATAGAATAATGAAAGCGTGTGTACTGGCCAAAGCATCTTTGGAGAGGAAAGGACAGATGTACCGCGATTATGCAAACAAAGGTGCAAAAACGATTCACCTCGAACCAAACCAAAAGGTTTTGCTGCTACTACCCGACAAACGTAATTTGTTGCTAACATCTTGGCAAGGGCCTTTCAACGTCGAACGTAAAATATCAGATGTTGATTATGAAATATCAATAAAAGGACACTTAAAGATATTCCATATCAACATGCTGAAACCATATTTTTCACGACAAGAACAGCAGACAGACGAACAAATTGCACCATCACCAAGCAATGAGACGACAAACGAACACAACACAACTTCACTAGATAGTGCGACACACAACAGCGACAACGCAAACACACTTAGCCAGATAACAACACACACAGCTAGTACCGCAACAGTATTGAACGAGACAGACGAAGACGACATGGAATTACCCGTTCCTACTGTAGCACTCGACTGCGACCATTGACAGCATAAAGATAGAAACGAAACTGACAGATGACCAACGACGACAAATCTTAGAGCTAGTGACGGAATACAGAGACATTTTCTCTGACATCCCTGGAAAGACAGATAGAATAGAACATTCTATCGTTCTGACTGACACCACACCTATCAAGTGTCGACCTTATTCTATTCCATTAAACTATAGGTCGAACCTCGACAAAGAAATTCTATCTCTCGAGTCGAGCGGTATCATCCAAAAATCCCAGTCAGAATATTCCTTTCCGATTGTCCTTGTCGCCAAAAAGGACTCTTCTATTCGACTATGCGTCGATTATCGCCGCCTAAATAAGATAACTAAAAGTGACGCTGAACCGATTCCATCATGCGAGGATCTAATCTTGGACATGTCTACATCCCGCATATTTAGCAAGATTGACCTCACGAAAGGTTACTGGCAACTCCCGATGGAAGTAAATTCCATCCATCTAACAGCCTTCTCCACTCCTCTTGGACTATATGAGTGGCGCTTTCTTCCTTTCGGCCTTCGTAACGCTCCTGCGACTTTCGTCCGTCTAACTAGGGATCTTCTCCATGGGATGACAAATATTTCGACGTATATAGATGACATTTGCATCCATACAGAAGACTGGACAACACACCTACTGAAACTTAGACAAGTCTTCGACAGGTTAAGATTGTTTGGACTCACAGCGAAGCCGTCCAAAGTAGAGTTGGGCATGGAACAAATTGACTTCCTTGGTCACACCATCTGCAGGGGCCAATTGAAAACTGATGACAGAATCGTTACTAAGATTCTGAATTTGACAATGCCAACGACCAAGAAACAGGTCCGAAGTTTACTGGGTCTTGTAAACTATTATAGTAAATTCATCCCTAACCTGGCGGAAATCACCAGTGTTTTTTCTAGCATCTTAAAAGCTTCGGCTAAGTTATCTGTAAAAGATGCACGATTAATTAGTGCGTTATCGAAATTAAAACATTGTTTCAGCGTTCCACCTATTCTCCGTATGCCTAATCCAAAACTCACTTATTTCTTACGCACAGACGCGAGTGCCATATCCATATCTGGGATACTAGGACAGTTCTACGACGGGACGTTCCATCCCGTAATGTACGTAAGTCGCAAGATCACTCCGGCTGAAGGAAGATACTCAGCATCAGAATTGGAAGGCCTTAGTTTGATCTTTTGTGTGAGAAAGTTTCATCGATTTTTGGCAGGAGCACAGTTTGTAATCCAATCCGACAACTCTCCATTGTCTGTGATGCAATCTGGACATCCTACCAACAATAGAATTTACATGTGGGCTTTAATTCTCCAAAATTATACGTTTACCATCCAGCATTTAAAAGGGAGACTAAATACGATTGCAGACATTTTAAGTCGTCCTTCATCCATTCAAATACCTGAGTTACAGGAAGGAAGCGACCATACACCACCAGAAACAGTGACACTGTAATGTTAAATAACCAAGTGCCATGTGTGGTGAGTAAGACATATCGTAAGTGCGTTACTATCGCCTGATACTTGACTTGTGTGAATAGAACAGTGCTATGAAAAGTGTAACGAACAGACGCATAATTAACATGCGCTGACACACACATAAGGTAGATTATGGGAACTAACGCCAAGAGGACAGCGAACCCAGCTTAGACCCCGAATCTAGAACTTATTGAACCAACGCTTAAACCCCGAATAACAGTTCAGGGTTAGCTATGGACCTACATAATGTTGTAGGCAACTATATTATTACACTATCCTTCAAAGAGAGCATAAAAGACTTTGGCTGAATGAACTATGTTAGAATAGTCTACAAAGATATTTGCTCCATCTTCACAACGCAGAGGAGGACATCAACTTAGTGTAATTAGATATAGAAATGTAAATGTGATATATGTACATTATTATTTTATTTACAGTATCGATAACTTCATTTTTGTATTATTTTTCTATTGCAAATTGTGTAAACGCATATATAACTTTATTTTCTTATTTGCTTAGTTAGAAATCACTATCATTTAATTAATAACCCAGTTATTAAAACATCCAATATAGTAATACAATTATTAGATCTTATATTAGTTAATTAACTTATAATCATAATCATTTATACATCCATTTACCTAATATATCAGTTCAAAACTAACATCAATCATTTAGGAATTAATATAATCTTTTTCACAAGTAACATTTAAGGTAATTAACCCATTTCGCTTAAATGAAAGTAGTAGTAAATTATTCCCCTTTAGGGTAATTTAGGTCAGCACACCAAATTATGGAAGTTACTACGCCAGGATCGGTGACAAACCATCCTTATAGCTATGTATATTTTTGTATAGACATGACGCGTGCAAACAAAACGCACAGTCATTTGGCTTGATTACTGTTATAATTCAGCCAATCGTTTATTGTATATATATATATATATATATATATATATATATATATATATATATATATATATATATATATATATATATATATATATATATATATTGTTTATGTATGTAATACTATGAAACATATGTTAATGACGAGAGAATGATTGATTGAAAGAACAGTATGAAAGGGAATGAAAGATGAATGAAAGAAGAGAAAATGCGAGGAGAGAATGCAAAAACTTAGTAAACATTGAAAGGAAGAGAGCGAGAGAGAAAGACAGCGGAAAATTTTCTTTTCCACCGCTGGAAAAGTCTTATTTGACTTGTCTGTGTCAGCTGTGTTTTCAATGTGTTGTCGAAGGTTTTTACATGTGTTGCAGCCACACTTTAGCAGAGTATATAGGCAACGTAATTTGAGCTTCAGAAAACGGAGTTGTGGTCACAAATAAAAATGACGAACGTTTGTAACCACAACAAACCGATTTGCGGCGCTCGAAGGAACACACACATTTAGTACACTAACGCATACACATATTAGAGAGTTAAGTACACTTTAGTTTATTAGAAAACACGCAAACAAACAGAAAAACGAACAAGTAAAAGATGCACACACCAGTGAATCCAAAGAACGATAACTCTAAATTCAGGGGACACAATAAATAATCAGAAACCTAAAGGTAACAGTGAATATAGCTTTTTCACATGCGGAAGCAAGAAGGTGAACAGTAGAGCTATGTGTATAGAGTTGGAGGGGATATTGATGGGAACATGAACACTTGGTGCTCATGTGTTGTACTCATAATAGAGTCAACTAGGGTGTGGGTTGTCATTTTGGGCAATATGAGGAACAGGTCAAGACGGAAGTCAATAGGTGGAAGTCAAAAGACAAAGGGTCAAACGACAGAAGCCAGGACATAAGTCATAAGACAACGGTTTCCGGTTCACTACCAATCCTTGAGATATCTATGGAACCAACTATACTGAGACATGGGCTACTGAATTAGCCAAGTGAAAAGATAGAACACTGTGAATAAAGGTAGAAGATATTGTTTTATCCCCAAACTAGAAAGTTCTATACTTATTGGAGATCTGACAAAATTGGGACAACCAATTTTTCTTTTGTGACCAAGAAGTGTTACAAACATGAGGAAAAGGGAAGTAACACTTCGCGGAGAGGAGGGGGACCCTGTCAGCATCCCCAATAAGACCTTACAGGAGTAAGGAGTTAACACTAGGCTATAGAGAGACACCAGACAGGGAAGACACCGAGTAACTATTAATAACCTCACAGGGAGACACATTTGTGTCAGACCAGAGGTAAACGAGTACAGATGAGCGAGGGCTTTCCCCAAGCAATTGGGTTGCTGGTCCTTGCGAGTAACCGTGACATGCCAGGTTACTCAAACTCACCAGCCAGCGTGCTGGCAAGGCCAGGCACGCAATAATAGCGATTGCACGGAGAGTAAAGTGTCCGTGCTGATCCACGCAACGTGTTGCGGGAGAGACTGACTCGAGACGGTAGAGAGAGCAGGACGTATCCTTGACCAATACGATAGCTTTCTAGGCCATAGGCAAACATATGGCTGTTCATTTAGATTGTGTAATGCTAGCATCATCTATCATCACGTTGATGTATGCATATTGTGTAACAATGATGAAACCTAACGCTCGTAGAGCCATTCAAATGTCGGCTCTGAATAAATTGCAGTCCTTTCGCAAATGTCATGAATTGTTATTTCGTGCAGTGCGAAAGTAGCGGAGTCTTGAAAAACTGCAGCGCACAAGTCGCTGACAGTCGGTCGGTCTGGCTGTCGGTCGGTCGGTCCAAATCCACCCACCTATCTACCTATCTATATGTTTACGTGTCTATCTACCTGCCTGCCTACCTGTCTGTCTGTAAATATATCTATCTACCTGCCTGCCTACCTGTCTGTCTGTAAATAGTCTGTCTACTTACCTGCCTACCTGTCTGTCTGTAAATATATCTATCTACCTGCCTGCCTACCTGTCTGTCTGTAAATAGTCTGTCTAATTACCTGCCTACCTGTCTGTCTGTAAATATGTCTACCTACCTACCTACCTACCTACATACCTACCTACCTGTCCGTCCGTCCGTCGTCCGTCCGTCTGTCTATCTGTCTGACTGTCTGTCAACCACACATGCATTGATAGTAGAAGCACGCCTGTAGAAAGTGTAACCGAACACAAATCACTGGGTCTTGTCACTGATCGACATCTAACCTGTAGTGTCCATGTTCATGCTCTTGTAAAACAAATAGCCAAACATGTATACCAACTTGCCAACATTACAACATGGTTTAAATGTAACGCAAGATATAGCGAACAACTAAACATAATTCATGTCCCTAAACCTAGGCTAGACTTGTACAAAACAAGTTTAACGTACTCTACTGCTTATTTGTGGAACAATCTTCCATAAGAAATCAAAGACACTACCAATCACTACACATTTAATCGCAACCTATTTGAAAACTATCTCAGGACAGACTATAACCCCCCCCCCCCCCCCCCTCCCACTACAAAAAACAACAACAACAAGGAAACAAAACACAAAAACCAAAAATAATGGCAATCATCTCAAAGGACAACTAACTAACACACATTTCTATATGTATGGTACATTAAAACTTCCTTAGGTATTTATAATGGCCATGCCCAAAATTGCCTTAGTTAGTTTTGTATTATTGATTATTTTCCATGCGTTGTAATGCATATGGTTCATTTGTTGTCTATGAGTAGCTTCATAAGTTATTTTAAATGAAATAACGTGCGAGGGGACAAAGAGAAGGGCAGAATTTCAGACAGGTCTACGTGCCCAATTCTTAACCCTTCGTTCGTTCGTGCTATCTATCTATCTATCCATCGATTTATCCATCCATCAATCCACCTACCCGTCCACCTATTGTGTGTTAGTCAGCCAATCTACCTCCCTATCTACCTACCTATCCACCCACCCACTCATTCGTCCGTCCGTCCGTTGGTCGACAGGTTGGTCGCTCGGTCTAATCAGTCGGTCGGTCAATCGGTCGGTCGGTCGGTTTGTCGGTCGGTTCTGCCTTTCCTTTAATCTAATCAGTTTGTTTTAGTGTGTGTGTGTGTGCGCGCGCGCGCACACGTGGGTGTGTGTGTATGTGTGTGTGTGTCTGTGTGTGTATATACACTTACTTAATTTTGAATTCCTCCCTGCCATAACCTAAATAAGAGTAGGGCTAAGCTTATGGCCGTGTTCAGGAATTAGACACCTGGATCGTGAAAAGTGGATACTTTTCGCAAAGCGTTAAAACGCGGGAACTCGCTTCTGGTGGGCACGAGGCGAGACCTAAAAGATCAATTTGCGTACAGCCATCGTCCAGTACGGACATGGTCAGAGGCGTACAGAGCGACGGCTAAATAATATGCCGCTCGTTTTAGTAAGTGTTATAAATTCGTCGGTTTTGCCAGATGTTGAATATGTGCCGGTATAACTGCACCGTACAATGTGCTTAGATGAACATAAACTGTAGAAAACGCCGGTGTAGTTGTGTTATGAATAGTTCCATTCTGTTCGTCATTGTTGGAGTGAAGAGAGAATGCTACGGTATTTAATGATAAGGGTTGAGCCAGAAGAAGTTACGTGCTCAATGGAAAGAAGAGCAAATATATATTGCACACGACGAAGATGCTCTACACAGAAAGCTTGCGACACAAGAAACTAGCCATGGGTGATGACTTGATGATGGTGAACAAAGTAATAGCCCCTAGGCATCGGAAACATCCAGAAAATAAGTAAGAACTGCATTCGCGCTCTACAATAAATGAGAGCCCTCTACGCCTATGTAGAGCATACGAGTAAACCACCAGGTCGCTCATTGGCAAAGAAATACAACAACTAGAAACTCAACAAGCATGTAAATGCTCAATGGCACTGCCTATCTCCCCCATGCACGGGCAAGGCTGTCCTTGGGGCATCTGTCGTTCCATACGTTCCTGATTGGTTTATAGTATACACATATTTGTGTGTGTATGTGTATGTGTGTGTGTGTGTGTGTGTGTGTGTTACGTTGTATATATGTGTTTGTGCACGTGCATGTGTGTGCTGTTTTGTGTATCTGTGTTTATAGTAATATGACAGTTACAAATGTGTTAATGGTGATGTGACTGGCATTTAAGTGTGTATAGAAATGTGACCAATGACATAGATATATTAGGACGCTGCTGTAATAATTACAGAATCACAGAAATGTCAATCGTAAATTGACTGTGTACAGCATGATATCGTGGCTTATCCCCAGATGAACCAGATAACCACAATACCAGCTCGAAGTTTACCCGCCAACCTGACACAAATCTCCTTGGAAGAAAATCCTATTACCACCATAGATGAAGCTGCATTCGACGGTTCAGCCTTGACCTTGACCACACTATGGTTTTCAGGCGCACTATTTACGAGAATCCCAGATGCCTTTCTCCATTTGCACGCCCTGACAAGTCTTGCATTTGGCACATCAAACGTCATAGACTGGAACGTTAACGCAATGAAGAACATTGGTCAAACATTGACACAATTTTCCTTGTCACAAAAAGGTCTCAAAACATGGCCAGACTGCATTCAGCATTTCCCCCATCTAACTGTTTTAAGTATCACAGGTACCTCCATTGAAACAATCCCAGATGATACATTCGACAGTATGGCTAACAATTTAACGTATCTAACCTTACCTGATAATAATCTTACTGCCGTTCCCAAGGCTCGTTCCAAGCTGTTCGCTTTGCAGATGTTATATTTAAATCAGAATAAAATATTAGACATCAAGTGGCTTCCTGTAGCACCCATGATGCGTTCATTGACACTTGATTACAACCGAATTTCCGACGCGGTCCTGCTCAGTAAACTAGTTAGTCGATACGCTGATAATCTAAATGAATTTGGTATAACCTGCAATCAACTAATGGTTATCCCAGATTTTTCATTTCTGCAGAAAATGGAACAATTCTATTTCAATGGTAATCGAATAAGCGATCCCTATTCTGGTTCACTGCCTTTGAATATTTCCTCGTTAAGTTTTGCCAACAACTCACTTCCCTCAATTCCCAGTATCATTTTGAAGTTGAAATATGTCACGGGACTACTTGTCAGCTCCAACCTTATTCGTGGTATGAGAGGGGATGAAATACCACAGTGGACACAAGTGATTGAAATTGATTATAATTTTATTACAGAATTAACGGACACGAGTTTTCCAGAACATTCTAGTTTAACATTCTTGAATATGAACTACAACCCGGTGTCACAGATATCTCTTTCTGCCTTTAAAAATGTTCCGCTTTTAACCGAATTAACCATTCAGGGTTCGAAGCCGACCCGTGTACCGCTGGCCTTTACATTTCTGGTAAATGTTAACTACCTTGACATCAGCGACAGCAAGAGCCTAATTTGCACGTGCCTGGAGAAAGATTTAGGACCCTGGTTTAAGCGATTTCATGAATACAGCTTTTCTGGGAATTGTGGGGACACTTCAATTTATTTTTTCTTTGTTAGTCTAAGCCCATCTTGTCCAACAGATGAGTTATCTTAGGTATTTAACAAATAACAACACGCAGGTAGCTGCCATGGGTCAGTGAGATGTTACATCTACCACATGTTGTTGGCTGAATATTGTAGACTGAATGTTGTAGGCTGAATGTTGTAGGCTGAATGTTGTAGGCTGAATGTTGTAGGCTGAATGTTGTAGGCTGAATGTTGTAGGCTGAATGTTGTAGGCTGAATGTTGTAGACTGAATGCATACAGGAATATGTGGCCATTCTTTACACCAATTGTTGTAGGCTGAATGTTGTAGGCTAAATGTTGTAGACTGAATGTTGTAGGCTGAATGCATGCTGGAAAATGTGGCTATTCTTTCTATCACACGTTGTAGGCTGAATGCATGCAGGAATATGTGGCCATTCTTTCTACCACATGTTGTAGGCTGAATGCATGCAGGAATATGTAGTCATTCTTTCTACCACATGTTGTAGGCTGAATGCATGCAGGAATATGTGGTCATTCTTTCTACCACATGTTGTAGGCTGAATACATGCAGGAATATGTGGTCATTCTTTCTACCACATGTTGTAGGCTGAATGCATGCAGGAATATGTGACCATTCTTTCTACCACATGTTGTAGGCTGAATGCATGCAGGAATATGTGGCCATTCTGTCTACCTCTTAGCCGCTGTCAGACACCGGGGTGGAACCATCGTCAGACAGCTTTCTTGACATTATCAGCGTATTGTCTCATTACAAATAATTGTATCTAACATAAAAACTGTCATATTGTCTCATACATGATACAGATATCTAACATATACACTGTCATAAGAGTCTCATAAATGATACAGTTATCTAACATATACTCTGCCATTTTGTCTCATACATGATACATTTATCTAACATATACACTGCCATATTGTCTCATACATGATACAGTTATCTAACACATAAACTGTCATATTGTCTCATACATGATACAGTTATCTAACATATAAACTGTCATATTGTCTCATACATGATACAGTTATCTAACATATAAACTGTCATATTGTCTCATACATGATACAGTTATCTAACATATAAACTGTCATATTGTCTCATACATGATACTGTTATGTAACATATACAATGTCATATTGTCTCATACATGATACAGTTATCTAACATATAAACTGTCATATTGTCTCATACATGATACAGTTATCTAACATATAAACTGTAATATTGTCTCATACATGATACAGTTATCTAACATATACACTGTCATATTGTCTCATACATGATACAGTTACCTAACACATAAACTGTCATATTGTCTCATACATGATACAGTTATCTAACATATAAACTGTCATATTGTCTCATACATGATACAGTTTTCTAACACATAAACTGTCATATTGTCTCATACATGATACAGTTATCTAACATATAAACTGTCATATTGTCTCATACATGATACAGTTTTCTAACACATAAACTGTCATATTGTCTCATACATGATACAGTTATCTAACATATAAACTGTCATATTGTCTCATACATGATACAGTAATCTAACATATACACTGTCATATTGTCCCACACGACTTACATTTACACTCATATTGTTATCACAAGTAATTTATTTAACATATAAACTGTCATATTGTCCACCGCATGAGTTATATAACATATACCCTCATATTATCCCACGCGTGAGATGTCTAATATATACACTGCCATATTGTCCCACAAGTTAGTTAGCTAACATATGCAATGTGATATTGTAACACATGTGAGTTATCTCATATATTGACAATCGTATTAACCCAAAAGTTAGTTGTCTAACAGATACACTGTCACACTGTCCCACAGTTGAGTTATCTAACATACACTGTCATATTGTTACTAAAGTGGATTATCAAATATGTACACTGTAATATTGTTAATAGTGAGTTATATAACCTATATACTGTCATATTGTCGCACACCTAAGTTATCTAACATATCCACTAAAATGTTGTTACTACAGTGGTTTATATAATATATACACTGTCATATTGTTACTAAAGTGAGTTATCAAACATACAAAATGTCATATTGTCTCACAAATTAGTTATTAGTTATCTAACATAACCACCCTTACAGTGTCATGCGCGAGTCAAAAATAAATGCAACATTACGTGTTTTGTTGTGTTATTTATGGATTCATGTGTGTCTTGACATGGTTAAATACATGAAAGAGCTTCTTGCGTCTGAACTGTAACCCTGCAAGTAACAACATAGAGTGACCAAGTTTTCATGTCACGTCACTATTGTACAACATAGAGTGACCAAGTGTTCATGTCTAGTCACTATTGTACAACATAGAGTGACCAAGTGTTCATGTCTCGTCACTATTGTACAACATAGAGTGACCAAGTGTTCATGTCTCGTCACTATTGTACAACATAGAGTGACCAAGTGTTCATGTCTCGTCACTATTGTGCAACATAGAGTGACCAAGTGTTCATGTCTCGTCACTATTGTACAACATGCAATGACCAAGTGTTCATGTATCGTCATTATTGTAGAAGATAGAATGACCAAGTGTTCATGTCTCGTCGCTATTGTACAACATAGAGTGACCAAGTGTCCATGTCTCGTCACTATTGTACAACATAGAGTGACCAAGTGTTCATGTCTCGTCACTATTGTGCAACATAGAGTGACCAAGTGTTCATGTCTCGTCACTATTGTACAACATGCAATGACCAAGTGTTCATGTATCGTCATTATTGTAGAAGATAGAATGACCAAGTGTTCATGTCTCGTCGCTATTGTACAACATTGAGTGACCAAGTGTCCATCTCTCGTCACTATTGTACAACATAAAATGACCAAGTGTTCATGTCTCGTCACTATTGTACAACATAGAGTGACCAAGTGTTCATGTCTCGTCACTATTGTACAACATTGAGTGACCAAGTGTTCATGTCTCGTCACTATTGTACAACATAAAATGACCAAGTGTTCATGTCTCGTCACTATTGTACAACATGCAATGGCCAAGTGCTCATGTTTCGTCACTATTGTACAACATTGAATGACCCAGTGACCAAGTGTTCATGTCTCGTCACTATTGTACAACATGCAATGACCAAGTGTTCATGTCTCGTCACTATTGTACAACATAAAATGACCAAGTGCTCATGTCTCGTCACTATTGTACAACATAAAATGAGCAAGTGTCCATGTCTCGTCACTATTATACAACATTGAATGACCCAGTGACCAAGTGTTCATGTTTCGTCACTATTGTACAACATAGCATATCCAAGTGTCCATGTCTCGTCACTATTGTACAACATAAAATGACCAAGTGTCCATGTCTCGTCACTATTGTACAACATAAAATGACCAAGTGTCCATGTCTCGTCACTATTGTACAACATGCAATGGCCAAGTGCTCATGTTTCGTCACTATTATACAACATTGAATGACCCAGTGACCAAGTGTTCATGTCTCGTTACTACTGTACAACATAGAATGACCATTCTTTTTTTTCATATCCTTTACAGGACATCGCTGTCAACACCAGCATCTTTCAGCTGTATGTTTATCTCTTGGCAAGATTACGCTCAGTAGTTTGCCATAGAATGACCTTCTTTTTTTTTTTTTCAGCATATCCTTTACAGGACTTAGCTGTCAACACCAGCATCTTTCAGCTGTATGTTGATCTCTTGCAAGATTACGCTCAGTAGTTTGCCATTGCTTTCTGAGCGGCCGGATCACATTCCTCGTAAGTTACCGATGCGATTCGAACCACTGCTGATTTGAACCGTCATCACGTTACCGACGAGAGTATACGAGATTACGGAGAAAAGTCATAACCTCTAAGCCACTAAGCCGGCAGAATGACCATTAGTTTCCTTAAATTCTATAAGTCCATCATAATGAGTATATATACTCTCTATACTATATATACTTGTCCGTGGTGTGTTTTGCGTTGTGGAGAGGTATGTTTCGTTAGTTCAACGCACAAAGTTACAGTATCATAGCTATTAGAGTATTTACCATGGGAGAAAATCATGCACAATTTGTCCTTATGGACTACAAAGGGAGACAATAATAAGAACTTTTTGTTTTCTAAATTCCGAAAGTTTTTTTTCCCAAAGTACATACGCATGAAATTAACTGGAGATATATTGGGAACAGTTGTATAATGGCTATCAGAAGACAAAAAACATTTTCAAAATATATTAAATGTGTGAAATGAACGACATGTGATTCTCTTTAACACATAATATTCTACTTCAACGTTTGCGGAAGAAATGCAAATTATATATAAATTTTGTATTTCTATACAATTAAATTATTGATTGTTGAGACCAGTTAAGGAAAATATTTTGACACGTACACAAAGTGTGCCTTATAATAAAATACAGATACTATTGCTTGCTTGCTTGCGTTCGCTGGCTGTGAACTCCAGCGTGAAGTCCTGTATGTCGGATGAAGACATCCTGTTGTCTAACATCAGTGTGATATCATACCGCACTGGGGTTTGCGTGAGTATCCGTTGTCCCATGTCTGGTTTATTGGTGTTCAGACTGGTAGTTCCTCGCCGTGCAGGCAGATACTCTCCGACTTCGGAAGAATCAGCGATCCTACTAAGTTAGCCAAGACTCCGAAGGGACCCTTTTGCCCAGGACGCATGACTAGGACGTGTTAGTAGGTCCTGGCCAGTATAGACCATTGCCTTGGTGACTTGGAAACACCTCTGCGTCCCACAGATACTATTAAGATCCCACATTCTAATATTTCAGTTACAAGAAACGGTCATTTGCAAAAAAAAAACGCTGGTCAGGCCTGTTGTAATATTAGATTAACAAGGCAGCAGGAATACATCACAAAAAACTCAATGGCCCCCTAAAACACCTTCTTATTTTATTCCATGCCCTGTTTCGTTAGTGATTATATATGTTTACAACCATCTATCTCTTGTGCTGCGAATCATTTCTGGTACTGATGATCCTCCATGCCACGACATAACATTGTCCAGCATCTTCTCTCTTGTCGTGGTATTTGTCCTCCATGCCATGACGTGACATTGTCTAGCATCTTCTCTCTTGTCGTGGTATTTGTCCTCCATGCCATGACGTGACATTGTCCAGCATCATCTCTCTTGTCGTGTATTTGTCCTCAATGCAATGAAGTGACATTGTCACGAATCTTCTCTCTTGTGGTATTTGTCCTCCATGCCATGACGTGACATTGTCCAGCATCTTCTCTCTTGTCGTGTATTTGTCCCCCATGCCATGACGTGACATTGTCCAGCATCATCTCTCTTGTCGTGTATTTGTCCTCAATGCCATGACGTAACATTGTCAGGAATCTTCTCTCTTGTCGTGTATTTGTCCCCCATGCCATGACGTAACATTGTCAGGAATCTTCTCTCGTGTCATGTATTTGCTAATTTGGGCATTTTAACTGATGAAGGATAATATATCACCACATGTGACTTCCCATTTTAACTCATGAAGGATAATATATCACCACATGTGACTTCCCATCTCACAGAAGGACCATATATCAACATACAAGGCTCAACGTGTTATTTGTTTTGTTTCGATGTATCTTATGCAATGTTTCTGATCTGTGAACGTAACCTTACATTATACTAATGTGTCTGTAGCGCGATGGTGAATGTGTATAAGGTAGTGTCATATCCTAGTCAGGACGTTGCCATCATCCCCAGTATTTATGGGATGACTCTCCGCCGATGTGGTGAAGGGGATGCGGGCCCACTTTGAAACCAGCTGCGCGCTTTTTGAAAACAGACCGTCTTGCACTGGTTTCATACATGTATGGGTGCCGGTCGATCAGAAAGCAATGGCAAACTACTGAACGTAAACGTGCCAAGACATCACAAACAGCCAAAAAACAATCAAAGAAATATTGGGGTGGATTGCGACGTCATGTAAGGATATGCAACTAATTTGTGATTTACTAAGTTAGCATAGTTCATTAGTAATCTGTGTTAACATAAATTGTGATTCCATTGGTAGATATGTATGTTCTATGCACCGTGTGAAATACCACCAACCCTGAATACATTTACATGAATACAAACATCTGTCTTGCTGTTTATCATTTGTATTTAACTTAGTATTTCACAGGACACGAGGAAGCGGTCAAGATGTCTGGGTCTGCCCCTCTGAGTGAGACATTGAGGCACGGTAAGGCAGCTGTTGTTTGAGCACTTTGGGATCATGTGCATAGTCTGGGAGAACAGATTGATCATCATGACCTGGTGAGAATGGTGCCTCAAGGAGTGATCAGAGGATCTGTCCGACACTCAGTTCTCCGAGGAGAGGCCAGACGGTGACGTCATCAGAGGATGTGGCCGATACTCGGTTCTCTCAGTAGAGGCCAGAGGGACACGTGATCAGATTACACTCAGTTCTCAGAGGAGAGGCTAGACGGAGACGTGATCAGATTACAACGGTCACGTGATCAGATTACAACGGCCACGTGATCAGATTACACGTTCACGTGATCAGATTACAACGGTCACGTGATCAGAATACAACGGTCACATGATCATATTACAACGGTCACGTGATCAGATTACAACGACCACGTGATCAGATAACAACAGCCACGTGATCAGATTGCAGCGGCCCCATGATCATATTAAAACGGTCACGTGATCAGATTACAACTGCCACGTGATCAGATTACAACAGCCCCGTGATTAGATTACAACGGCCACGTGATCAGATTACAACGGTCACGTGATCAGATTACAACGGTCACGTAATCAGATTACAACGGTCACGTGATCAGATTACAACGGTCACGTGATCAGACCACAACAGGTAGCATTAGTATTGGCCGGCGCTCTGGCGAAGGGGTTACGGACACAATTTGTAATCCTACACACAGTGTTCGAAACACAGCTGTGGGCTATATGGAAGCAGACCGCCTTGCGTTGGTTTCATATAATGATATGAGTGTTGGTTGTTCAGAAAGCAGTGGCAAACTACTGAGCGTAAAACTTGAGAAAATTTCACAAACAGGAAAAAAATGACGAGCTTGACTGCGACGTCCTGTAAAGTATATGCAACTAACTAGCCATCAGAACTGCTTCATCTTCATCTTCAACACCTCAATATGGCACTGAATCATATGCACACATTCGCAAATACACGACAAGAGAGAAGATGCTGGACAATGTCACGTCATGGCATGGAGGAGCATCAGTATCAGAAATGATTGGCAACACAAGAGACAGATGGTTGTAAACAGATGTGATGACTAACGCCTTACATCATGGACTATAAGAATAATGTGCCTTGTGTGGCTATTTAGGATTCGGTGATGTATTCCTGCTGCCTTGATAATGTCAATTAGCAATTGTTCTGACGTGTGTGTGTCTTTTAAATTGCTTTATCTTGTAACGGCAATATTAGAAAGTGGGAACTCAACAGTTACCCTATTCTGTTACAAAGTACATTGATAGAGGTACATTTCATGCACCTGTCAAATAATAATACTAAAACTTAATCCTGGTGATATAAAACATGAAATAAAATTGGACACATTGTGTGCCCTTGTACACGGACGTTGGTGTAGGATATTATGTGTCAAAGAGAGTCACATGTCGTTTTTTTCACACATATAAACAATTTCCAAAGATCTGTTATCTTCTAGTAGCGAATATTTACCTTTCACTAACAGACACAAAGCTGATTAGATACTTATAATGTACTTAAATAAACAGACTTCGGATATTTTTCAAAACAAGAAGTTATTATTATTGTGTCCCTTTGTATCCTATAAAGACACTGTGTCCATAGTTGTATCCAATGGAATATACTATAACAGCAATAATATTGTTACAAGTGCATTGAAATAATGAAACACACTTTTCCAAAAAAAAAAATGCAAAACAAATTATTCACAAGTATAATATATACTAATTGATGATAACCTTACATAATTTAACAGATTAAGTGCCAAACAAATTGGACGAAACAAAAATGATTGGCGCAACATGGGAAGTGGGTGTGTTTCACATGTGTGATTAACATTTGTTAATATGGTGGCAGACATGTTCTAGTATATATAAAATTAAAGGAGGTTGCATAAGAAATACTGGTGCATATAAGTCCAGGGCAGAAACGAGAAGTTGCTTAAGACGATTAATCATCCGATGGCACTGAATCAGTTAAAGAGAAGAGAAGAACAGCAGGCACATTTATTGCCGTCTATTTCAGGCTGTTGTGACTATATATTTCAGGGAGGGAGGGAGGGAGAGAGAGAGAGAGAGAGAGAGAGAGAGAGAGAGAGAGAGAGAGAGAGAGAGAGAGAGAGAGAGAGAGAGAGAGAAAGAGAGAGAGAGAGAGAGAGAGAGAGAGAGAGAGAGAGAGAGAGAGAGAGAGAGAGAGAGAGAGAGAGAGAGAGAGGATATAAGGTTCAAGACTTCAGGGGTAAATATTTCCCCTATACTGGCCAAGGGTGTTGGTCTACGTTCAAGCTGCGCTGGTAAACCTTTCCTGAAATAGTGATTACAGACAGACAAAGAAAGAAGAGTGTCTTCTTGGGTCTGTCGCTTTTTCTCCTCCTCTTCTCGGGCATATGGAAAGTTTGGAATTTATATGCACTGAACCCCATTGGTTTGGCTTCTCTTGGCAGCCCAACCAAGTGTAAAGTTCATGTGCCGAACGTCCTGTTCCCATTATACAACAGGCAGTGTATTCATTAGACACGCATAATAATATTATTCCTCTCTGAGCAAAAGAGGTAATCTATTAATCAAACTAGAAGTTAGAAAGCAAACATTGTATGTGGGTGCCTCGTGTGTATTTACATGTGTCAGGGCGAGTTTACCCTAATAGGTATGAAGATATCGGTACCCCTCTTCCACAACTCAAGTTAGATACCGTTCGACCAAGGTTGATATCCCTTCATAGCTTACAATTCCTCTATCCTCCTCAGTGGTGAAATACCCGTCATGGCTCTGGTGCGCCACCTTATGATGATAGTAATCTGTGTCGCTAGTGTAGTTAAATTAAAGCTCTATGCAAAAGGAAGACACAGCAGGCTCATCACAAACTGGCTTGGCCACTATTTAACAGACCTCACAAGACACTCAAATAGATCAGTACAGCGGGAGAGACCAATTACCTTTTCTGTAGGAATAAATAAGCCACAGAATGTGCTATCCTAGCATCTAGAGAGCCACCACTGTCCCTCTTTATCTGGATCCCCAGACGTTGAAACACTTGACAGTAGACAGGACTTCATTTTGACAGTAGAGTAGGATTCACTGGATCATCAGGGAAGCTCCCTGCCCTTCAATAGACTGGCCTTGGGTCTTCAGTATGAGGTCAATAATTCCCCAACACAAGACATGACCGTTAGTCCATTAGATATCAACGGTGAATCCCGTTGCCAGCGTTCTCCGGAAGTGTCGTCAAATCGAATGACGCGATATTCTGGATAGACTAGAATGGATACTACGTAACAAGGGCATAGAGAGTATAGCGGGATATCTTTCTCAGGACAGTTAATTTCACCAAAGCTGGACTACAAGCGTTGCGTGAACCCAAAGATGGTTGAAGCTTGTCCTGGATACCAAATATTAGACCCACAAAGACTATCATACTGTACACCCATGAAAATGGGGTACCGCAGAGTGTGGATTCGGTTGCCCCATCCTGAAGTCCAATTCCATTTCGTCACATGGTCAATGGCAGGTCATGGCATGGAGGACAAATACACGACAAGAGAGAAGATGCTGGACAATGTTATGTCGTGGCATGGAGGATCATCAGTACCAGAAATTATTCGTAGCAGAACAGACAGGTGGTTGTAAACATATATAATCACTAACGAAACAGGGCATGGAATAAAATAAGAAGGCGTTTTAGGGGGGCATTGAGTTTTTTGTGATGTATTCCTGCTGCCTTGTTAATCTAATATTACAACATGCCTGACCAGCGTGTGATCTGCAAAAATTACTGTTTCTTGTAACTGAAATATTAGAATGTGGGATCTTAAGAGTAACTGTAGGACGCAGAGGTATTTCCAAGGCACCAGGGCCATGTTCTATACTGGCTAAGACCTACTAACACGTCCTAGTCGTGCGTCCTGGGCAACAGGTCCCTTCGGGGTCCTGGATAACGTAGTAGAATCGCGTATTCTTCCGAAGTCGGAGAGTATCTGCCTGCACGGCGAGGAACCACCAGTCTGCACACCAGTAAGCCAGACATGGGACAACGGATACTCTCGCAAATCTCAGTCCGGTATGACGTCACACTGATGTTGGACAACAGGATGTGTTCATCCGACATATGGGACTTCGCGTTGGAGTTCACAGCCAGCGAAGGCAAGCAAGCAAGAAATAGTATCTGTATTTTATTATAAGGCACACTTTGTGTACCTGTCAAAAAATATGTTCTTGCCAGAACATGAGATCCAATAATCTTCTAGATATTAAACATTTTATATAATTTGCCTTTGTACACAAACGTTGAAGTAGAATAGTATGTGTCAAAGAGAATCACATGTCTTTCATGTCACACATTTAATATATTTTCAAACAATTTTCGTCTTCTGATAGCGACTATATATCTGTTCCCAATAGATCCCCAGCTGATTACATGCGTATGTCTTTTGAAAAAGAAAACTTTCGGATTTTGTAAAGCAAAAAGCTATTATTATTGTATCCGTTACTAATCCATAAAGATATAGTGTGCATAATTGTCTCCCATGGTAAATACTCTAATAGCTATGGTACTGTAACTTTGTGCGTTGAACTAACGAAACATACCTCTCCACAACGCAAAACACACCACGGACAAGTATATATAGTATAGAGAGTATATATACTCATTATGATGGACTTATAGAATTTAAGGGAACTAATGGTCATTCTATGTTGTACAGTAGTAACGAGACATGAACACTTGGTCACTTGGTCATTCGATGTTGTACAATAGTGACGAAACATAAACACTTGGTCATTGCATGTTGTACTCTAGTGAGAAGCCATGAACACTTGGTCATTTTACGTTGTACAATAGTGACGAGACATGAACACTTGGTCATTGCATGTTGTACTCTAGTGACAGGCCATGAACACTTGGTCATTCTATGTTGTACAATAGTGACGAGACATGAACACTTGGTCACTTGGTCATTCTATGTTGTACAATAGTGACGAGACATGAACACTTGGTCATTCTATGTTGTACAATAGTGACGAGACATGAACACTTGGTCATTCTATGTTGTACAATAGTGACGAGACATGAACACTTGGTCATTCTATGTTGTACAATAGTGACGAGACATGAACACTTGGTCATTCTATGTTGTACAATAGTGACGAGACATGAACACTTGGTCATTCTATGTTGTACAATACTGACGAGACATGGACACGTGGTCACTCTATGTTGTTACTTGCAGGGTTACAGTTCAGACGCAAGAAGCTCTTTCATGTTTTTGACCATGTCAAGACACACACGAATCCACAAATAACACAACAACACACGTAATGTTGCATTTATTTTTGATTCACGCATGACACAGTATGGGTGTTTATGTTAGATAACTAATAAATAATGTGTGAGACAATGTGGCATTTTGTATGTTTGATAACTCACTTTAGTAACAATATGACAGTTTATATATTACTAGCTGACCCGGCCCGGCTTCACCCAGTCCCTGGCGGGGATCTATCTATCTCTCTATCTATCTCTCTA
Source organism: Cepaea nemoralis (assembly GCA_014155875.1). Classification (NCBI taxonomy): domain Eukaryota; kingdom Metazoa; phylum Mollusca; class Gastropoda; order Stylommatophora; family Helicidae; genus Cepaea; species Cepaea nemoralis. The sequence continues at coordinate 57,202 of JACEFZ010024582.1, read as the reverse complement.
TCTATCTCTCTATCTATCTCTCTATCTATCTCTCTATCTATCTCTCTATCTATCTATCTATCTATCTATCTATCTATCTATCTATCTATCTATCTATCTATCTATCTATCTATCTATCTATCTATCTATCTATCTATCTATCTATCTATCTATCTATCTATCTATCTATCTATCTATCTATCTATCTATCTATCTATCTATCTATCTATCTATCTATCTATCTATCTATCTATCTATCTATCTATCTATCTATCTATCTATCTATCTATCTATCGATCTATCTATCTATCTATCTATCTATCTATCTATCTATCTATCTATCTATCTATCTATCTATCTATCTATCTATCTATCTATCTATCTATCTATCTATCTATCTATCTATCTATCTATCTATCTATCTATCTATCTATCTATCTATCTATCTATCTATCTATCTATCTATCTATCTATCTATATATCTATCTATCTATCTATCTATCTGTCTGTCTGTCTGTCTGTCTGTCTGTCTGTCTGTCTGTCTGTCTGTCCGTCCGTCCGTCTGTCTGTCTGTCTGTCTGTCTGTCTGTCTGTCTGTCTGACTGTCTGACTCGGCCCGGATTCGTCCAGCTCCTGGTGGGGAGCATCTCATTTAATTCATATAAGTAGTCATATAAGCTTCCGTTACCGACTATCTGTCTGTCTGTCTGTCTGTCTGTCTGTCTGTCTATCTGTCTGTCTGTCTGTCTGTCTGAACCAGCCCGGCTTCACCCAGTCCCTGGTGGGAATCATCTCATTTAATTCATATAAGTAGTCATATAAGTTCCCGTTCCCGACTGTCTTTCTGTCTGTCGAACCGGCTGTCTGTCTGTCTGTCTGTCTGTCTGTCTGTCTGTCTGTCTGTCTGTCTGTCTGTCTGTCTGTCTGTCTGTCTGTCTGTCTGTCTGTCAGGTCTGTCTGGTCTGTCTGGTCTCTCTGTCTATCTATCTATCTATCTATCTATCTATCTATCTATCTATCTATCTATCTATCTATCTATCTATCTATCTATCTATCTATATATCTATCTATCTATCTATCTATCTATCTATCTATCTATCTATCTATCTATCTATCTATCTATCTATCTATCTACCTATCTATATATCTATCTATCTATATAATCTATCTATCTAGCTAGCTATCTATAGCTTGTGATTTGATTTGATTTGATTTGATTTAGCCAGGGGACTTAACCAAAGATATAGCTATGCTACTAAAAGTTATATCCCTTTATAGAATATTTCTTTTGTTAAGTCATGTAATTACAAAATGAAATTTTAGTAAGTAAATAGATGATTGCCCCCTAAGAAACTATTACAGTGGTTTCACTGGAATGAAAGGAAGACGTGTAGAAAATTTCATCTCAATCGGATGTACCGTTATCGAACGCAGCAAATACATCCCCAACCACAAACATACAGTCTCTTTTATAGATATAGATTATATAAACCACTGTAGTAACAACATTTTAGTGGATATGTTAGATAACTTAGGTGTGTGAAAATATGACAGTGTACATGTTTGATAATCCACTTTAGTAACAATATGACAGTGTATGTTAGATAACTCAACTGTGGGACAGTGTGACAGTGTATATGTTAGATAACGCAACTGTGGGATAGTGTGACAGTGTATATGTTAGAAAAATCACTTTTGGGTTAATACGATAGTGAATATATTAAATAACTTATATGTGTTACAATATGACATTGTATATGTTATATAACTAACTTGTGGGACAATATGGCAGCGTATATATTAGAACTCTCACGCGTGGGATAATATGAGGGTATATGTTATATAACTCATGCGTTTGACAATATGACAGTTTATATGTTAAATACATCACTTGTGATAACAATATGAGTGTAAATGTAAATAGTGTGGGACAATATGACAGTGTATATGTTAGATAAGACAGTTTTGTGACAACATGACAGAGTATATGTTAGATAACTCAAATATGAGATAATATGAAAGTGTGAAAGTTACATAATTCACTTTAGTAAGAATATGACAGTGTATATGTTAGATAACTCTCGTGCTGGACACTAAAGCAGTGTGTATGTTAGATAACTGACTTGTTAGACAATATGACAGTTATATGTTAGATAACTCACTTCTGAGACAATATTACAGTGTATGTGATTGATAACTTCCTTTAGTAACAATACGACAGTGTATATGTTAGATAACTCACTTGTGAGACAATTTAACAATATATATAAAATCATTCACAAACGGCACTTATATATATATATATATATATATAGCCATGTGGTAGATGTTCACCAAGTTGATTACAGAGTAAACTAATGTGTTTTGTATAGGCAACTTGAGTCTTCTTGCACTCTACAACAGTGTATATGTTAGATAACTCACGTGGAGAGAATCACAATGTTGTTTGCATCTAAATAACTCAATTTGGTGAAAATAACCTGGTGTATTTATTCCTAGAATAACGCATTCATAGGACATAGCGATGATAGTGTCATCAGCGGTCGGGCGAGAGTGTGATTCCGTCTGCGACTCCCGCAGGCTAAAGGATGGAAAGAATGGCCACATATTCCTGCATACATTCAGCCTACAACATGTGGTAGAAAGAATGGCCACATATTCCTGCATGCACTCAGCCTACAACATGTGGTAGAAAGAATGGCCACATATTCATGCATGCATTCAGCCTACAACATGTGGTAGAAAGAATGGCCACATATTCCTGCATGCATTCAGCCTACAACATGTGGTAGAAAGAATGGCCACATATTCCTGCATACATTCAGCCTACAACATGTGGTAGAAAGAATGGCCACATATTCCTGCATGCATTCAGCCTACAACATGTGGTAGATAGAATGGCCACATATTCCTGCATGCACTCAGCCTACAACATGTGGTAGAAAGAATGGCCACATATTCCTGCATACATTCAGCCTACAACATGTGGTAGAAAGAATGGCCACATATTCCTGCATACATTCAGCCTACAACATGTGGTAGAAAGAATGGCCACATATTCCTGCATGCATTCAGCCTACAACATGTGGTAGAAAGAATGGCCACATATTCCTGCATGCATTTAGCCTACAACATGTGGTAGAAAGAATGGCCACATATTCCTGCATACATTCAGCCAACAACATGTGGTAGATAGAATGGCCACATATTCCTGCATGCATTCAGCCTACAACATGTACTGGTCCTAACATCTCACTGACCCACAGCAGGCACCTGCTTATTGTTATATTTTATATACCTAAGATAACTCACCTGCGGGACAAGATGACCTTGTTGTTATTTGTTATATACCTAAGATAACTCACCTGTGGGATAAGATGGGCATGTGGTTATTTGTTATATACCAAAGATGACTCACCTGTGGGGCAAGATGGGCTTAGATTGACAAAGAAAAAATACACAGAAGTGTCACCACAATTCCCATAAAAATTGTATTCATGGAACCTCTTAAACCAGGGCCCTAAGTCTTTCTCCAGGCACGTACAGATTAGACCCCTGCTGTCGCTGATGTCAATAGTGTTAACATTTACCAGAGATGCCAAGGCCAGCGGCACACGGGTCAGCTGCGAACCCTGAATGTTTAATTCTGTTAAAAGCGGAACATTGTTAAAGGCAGAAAGGGATATCTTTGACACCGGGTTGTAGTTCATATTCAAGGATGTTAAACTGGAATTCTCTGGGAAACTTGTGTCAGTTAATGCTGTAATAACATTATAATCAATTTTAATATAGCTTATCCACTGCGGTATTTCATCTCCTCTCATGCCACGAATAATGTTGGAGGATACAAGTAGTCCCGTGACATATTTTAACTTCAAAATTATACTGGGAATTGAGGGAAGTAAGTTGTTAGCAAAACTTAACGAGGAAATATTAAAAGGCAGTGAACCAGAATAGGGATCGTTTATTCGATTACCATTAAAATAGAATTGTTCCATTTTCTGCAGACATGAAAAATCTGGGATAAATGTTAGAAGGTTGCTGGATATACCAAAATAATTCAAACTATCAGCATATCTACTGACTATTTTACTGAGATAATTTGCGTCGGAAATTCTGTTATTATCAAGGGTTAACGAACTCAACCTAGCCTCTGCAGGAACCAATGTAATATCGACTATTTTATTCTGATTTAAATATAACGTTTCCAAAGCGATCAGCTTAGAAAGAGCCTTAGGAACGGCAGTAAGACTGTTATCAGGTAATGATAGATATGTTAAACTATTAGCCATACTGTCGAATGTATCATCTGGGATTCTTCAATGGATGTACCTGTGATAGTTAAAACAGTTAGATGGGCGAAATACTGAATGCAGTCTGGCCATATTTGGAGATTGTTCTGAGACAAATAAAATATGTTCAGTGTTTGACCAATGTTCTTCATTGCGTTAATGTTCCAGTCTGTGATGTTTGATGTGAAAAATGTAAGATCTGTCAGTGCGTGCAAATGGAGAAAGGCATCTGATATTCTCGTAAATCGAGCTCCTGAGAATGAAAGTGAGGTTAAAGTCAAGGCTGAACCGTCGAATGCAGCTTCATCTATGGTGGTAATAGGATTTCCATCCAAGGAGATGTCTGTCAGGTTAGCAGGTAAACTTCGAGCTGGTATTGTGGTAATCTGGTTCGCCTGTTGACAAAATACGATATGATGTTTGACAAAGCCAATATACAATGGGTTTTCTGTGATTATGTAATTATTACAGCAGCTTGCGAATATATCTACTCCATGGAATGTTAGTGGTGGTGGTGGGGTGGGAGAACAAACCAATTTCTACACGATGCTTCTGTGTCGCATGACTATCTTACTACGGAAGTAAATGAGGCACGCACTGAAACATTAAGCCCTGTCAGTCTGTATCAATGTGTGCGCGAAATTTTAACATAGTCTAAACAACCAGTAAGTACACCCACACACTAATACGCACACAGACACACACATACACACACACATATATATATATATATATATGGATCGCTTCGCGTTGGTTACTTTTGGGGATATTTGAGCTGGTCGCTATGAAAGCAGTAGCAAACTACTGAGCCCAGATATCAACAACAGCGGTAAAATGCTGGTGTTGACAGCGATGTCCTGTAAATAGGATATGCTGACAACAATATATATATATAATGCCGGTCTCCCTGGCCGAGATTTTAAACGACTTTCTCTGTAATGCCGTGTATCCACGTAGGGTGACGCAGCGCACAAGAATTAGATGCGGTTCTCTCTGGGTTGGTAACTTACGGGATAAGTGAGCCGGTCGCTCAGAAAGCAATGACAACCTACTAAGCGTAATCTTGCCTAGTACATCAACAGCAGCTGAACATGCTGATGTTGACTACAACGTCCTGTAATATATATATATATATATATATATATATATATATATATATATATATATATATATATATATATATATATATATATATATAAAACTGCGTGTATAACATCTTCGCCACAGAGAGGGTCTAGAGGTCAGAGGTCAGGCTGTTTGCTAGGGACCACTCATTGTTCATGTTTGATTTTTGTCTGCAGTGGTTGGGTTTATGCTTTAATGTTTGTTGGAAGTTGTTGGTTTTATGCTTTAATGTTTGTAGGAAGTTGTTGTTTTTATGCTTTAATGTTTGTAGGAACATTAATTGTCCCTGAAGTTGTAGAACTTGGTAAATAAAGACTGTTAGTGCGATCAATATTTCAGTTTCCATCAAAACACAATCATCGATTGCATCACAGCCAGACCGACGCTTAAGATAATTAGAATGATCATAATATATTTAGTTATGACACTATTAATATACCTTTGAATAATAATAATCCTCAAGATTACACAATGGAAATTTACAGAAGAAGCACACTTCACGTTTTAAACAAGAGACTACGCGAATACCAAGACGATGACAAGACACAACATCCAGTTACAACAGCTAAAACCATTGACATAAGCCTGGGTCATTGACAGTGAGTTGAGTGACCGGGCATGAGAAAGAATGGATGAAAGTGGGAGACAGTAAAGTGACTGACCTGGCTATGAGAAAAACAGCCAGTCCTGAGAAATGAAATAGTGAGGGTAGAGAAAACCCCTAGGGTGGATGGGGCGAGAGATAGTGTATTGGTGTGTTGAAGTCAGGAGACTTCAGGGAGTTGAGTTTTAGACACCGAACGAGTCGGTAATCCGGTAGTCGACGGAGAACTGTATTGTGTGATTCTTCGAGCTGTGAATGCAGTCCTAAAACCCAGAGTGGGTTACATAGTGAGCAGACGCTCCGACCCAGTGGGTGGGTCGTATTGTGTGAGATCCAGCCGTGGATAGTAGCTGGACTACATGTCTATGAATTTGAGATTCAGCAGGCCGTGAGAAGGCATTGATGTGTGCGTGTAGAGTTGTGAGGAATATATATCTCTTCGGTGGATTACATTGTGTTCTGGATTTATAAACATGTTCCGTTTGTCCGTGGGTCTGTGTTATTTCTGTATTAAAGGATTATGTGCGCCAAACTCGATCTGGTTTACTGACTGGTGAATGTGCACTGCGGGGGTGAATCATAGTGTAAGACAGTGAGAGAGCTCAATTGACACACCAGGAGTATCGTTACTTTGACAACGACCATCACAGGCCCTTATCGTAAGAAAATCGTGTGATAACCATGATTGACATGACGTCTTATAGACTGGAAGGAAAAGTAATCACGCTGACAAAAATAGCTTATGAAAACCATAAACAAAGATTACAAGATACCAGTCCCAAAGCCAGACGGAAAGGAAAAACGTAATCAACAACCTTCACTTTTGCTATTACAACCTATTAGCTTAATCCATTTTCTGGGCTGAAACATAAACAATAGATCCAGCCCCTGTCTCTAGAATCTTGGAAACCTTTCTTGTTACTATCATTGTTCATGGTAAAAGTATCATTGTAAAGGATATGCAAAAATGAAGGATAGACATATTGACTGCAAGGCTGACAAAAGGGCAGAATGGCAGAAAGACGGACAGACAAAATACTGACAGATGGACACAGAGACAGAAACACAGACATAATGATGGTTGTATCAGTTGTAAGATAGCAATGTCCTATTTTATTTTTTTCTCTCATTTCCTTTACAGGACACCGCTGTCAACATCAGCATCTTTCAGCTGATTGTTGATTTCTTGGCAAGATTACGCGCAGTAGTTTGCCAATGCTTTCTGAGCGACCGGCTCACATACCCCTAAGTTACCGACACGGAGAGAACCGCTACCGATTATCGCGCATGTCACGTTATTCACGAGAGTATATGGGATTAAGGAGAAAGTCGTGTAACCGATAGACCAGGGAGACAACGCCCTATTACATTTTGTAAATGGTAAAGGAGTGGTGACAATCTTGCCTACATGAAACTGCGATACTTAAATCCAGACTGTGAAATGTGATGACTAATACTTTATCCAAATTGTGAAATGTGAAATGTGATACTCACATCTAAATTGAGAGATGTGACATGTAATACTTACACACAAACTGTGAAATGTGATACTTACATCCAAATGGAGATATGTAGCATGTGGTAATTACATCAACTTGTAAGATGTGACATGTAATACTTACACCACAGTGTCTTATTTTTCATCTCTCATCTCATCTGTCACGAGCTCGCCATGAGTTAACCAGATAATAATACCGACGTTTGCTTGGCGTATATTATCTAGGCCACAACCGTCGTACTAACAGAGTAAACACAGCTGCACGGGATACATCAGGTCAGCCCATATACACATTTGGTGGTGAGTGAGGAGGAAGTGAGTGCGCTGAATCATATATCACTTTGACAAGTCATAAACATATCAGAGGGAAAACGGAAGTACTTAGCACGGAAGTAACAGTACATATGTCAATTCTGGGTTTCCGGAACATCGAGAAGATTGACGGGGTTATTGGCAACTGTTGTTGGGGGTATACAGGAACTCGCTGGCTTGTTTTAGGAATCTAAACCAGTGATGACAGATCTAACATGGAGGGAGCCAGAGGGGGGATGGATCCTTGACAGGGGATGATCTGCCAATGTGCCACCTGTGTGGGGGCATAAAGGATAACGTCACGTGGCCAACTTTGGTAGTTTGCCATATAAACCCGAGTTGGGATCAACTAGGGGGGACTTGAAAAATGCTCTAGTCAGAGTGCCAGGGCACTGCAGTGCTTAGTGGAAATAATATCTACCGTGTGTTAATTAGTGACTTAATTTTGCACGTGCCTATAATGGCAGATGTAGATATGATTGATAGGACTGCAGTAGTGCCATTTAAGGTTCCCTACCAGATCCAAGGAAACTCTACAAGTTTTGGGAAAGAATTAAAAAACCCATTCTGAAGAACACCAGTTCAAGAGTCAATAAAGTTGCATACAGAAACGTAACTTACGCTAGAAGGAAATTGATTCATCAAAGAGAGTGATGCATACTGATGCACCACACAGCATCAGACAGTAGTAACGAACCGAGAACCGGCTAAGAGTACCTAGTGTTAGTACAGTAACAATTAACATTAGTAATTAGCACTTATGGACTGAATGGTTCGATGTGCAACGAGGATGATCTGTCGACTAACTAACTAACTAACTAACTAACTGCGTACACACTACAAAAGACTTGTGCAGTTTGTTAAGGAACGTTAGGAACGGACATTGTGTAGAGTGCAACCGGTCCATGATTAACTGTTAATACCACCGGTGTCTATTTCGGATGTTCATGAAATTGGATTACCAGAGGTCTACAGAGGCAAAGCAGTATCCGGCAAGATGGTTTCGGCAACGGGTGAGAAGTACATGTTCTGACGTACCGTGCTGTGGTCTATCTTTGCTGGGATCAGCTGACTGGGTTGCTGTCTGAGAGTCAGAGTCTACACACTTTATAGAACACGTCACACATTTTCTCCACATACACGTCTCATATACGTTACACTTTTCTTTTAATAAATTATCTTTATTAATTTTTAGAAGCAAGAGTTGTTGAGTATGTTGCGTTGGGGAAGTATGAGAAGGGGGCATAGTACGACAGTGAGAGAGTGATAGGAAAAGGTGTCCATAGGCTGATGGAGTGTGTTGGACGGAAGCTGGTGGATTCTCCAGAATATTGAGAGGGAAAAAATATTATAATGTGGGTGTCGGCTCTCTTCACTCCAGGGACGACACTGTAAAGGAGGACACGACATCATCTCATCATGTTCCTCTTGTACCTTGCTGTGTCGACGTGAAGTATAAACAGTGGAGAGTGCCGCTTATGGGTTTCATGTATCGATATTCCCATGGACTGCAATTCCCTCCGTCCATCGTTTACGTGGTCGGTCTCTTCCTCTTTTACCATCTGGTCTGTACATCATTGCTTGTTGTGGTATACTGTTAGATGGTAACCTACTTGGATAGCCAAACCATTTAACTTGCTGCTTTCTAATAAAATCTAGCGCTGCTATAACTCCCACTTTAGTCCTGAATTCTTCATTTATGATCTTATCTCTTCATGATAAATTGAGTATTCTTCTCAAAATCTCATTTATGCGGTTGTGATGTTTCTTTTCTTTCTTTCTGTCATTGTCCAGGTTTGGCATTGGTAGCATAGAGTTGGCAGGAAGATTGTGTTGTAAAGTGCAGTCTTAGTAGTTGTTGATACATGTTTGTTCTTTAGTATTGGTGCTATTTGTCCAATGAGTTGGTTTGCCTTATTGCATCTACTTTCTATCTCGTCTTCTGACAATTTTTTTTTCTGACGATATTTGATGATATTATACTTCCTAGGTACTTGACACTCTTTACTTGTTTCAGGGAATGTTCGTTTGGATGAACTGATTTTGTTTTTCTTCTTTAGTTATAGTCATTACCTCTGTTTTGCTTGTGCTAATTTTCATGTTGTGTTCCCTACACATGTCGCTTAGACTATTCATGTGATCTTGTAATTCAGCTTCTGATTTTGATATTAGTACTTGGCCATCCGCAAACAGGAGTTCTCTAATGGTGAAATATGACGTTGGTTCTTCTTCTGTGTTCTCGTCATGCTGTGTTCTTGGGGTCTCTGTTTGGATGGTTTCTTTACATACGTTGTCTATATAGGTTACGAACAAAAGAGGGTACAGGACACAACCTTTTCGTACTCCAGATCTTATAGTGAAGGGTTCTGAGTGTCCTCCAGTTGCTCTCACTATGCATTCACTGTTGTTGTATAAGCTTCTACATAGGTTTGTTAGATGTGTACTCACTCCATATTGTTTAAGGATTTCCCACAGCTTATTTCTATCTACTCTGTAAAATGCCTTTTCTTGGTTGACAAAGGCTAAGTAGAGTGTTTCAATAAATTCGATTGATTTTTCTATAAGTTTTCTAAGAGCAAAAATGGTATCTGTGCATCCTTTGGGTTTTTTCCCCTTATATCCAGGTTGTGTTTCCCATAGCTGGGGTTTATGGTAGTTTGTAATCTTTTCTCAAAAAATTTGCAAAATATTTTCCTCCATCCATCCATCCATCATGTGCCATGACGGTAAGCGTGGGCGGTCATGTTCTGCCACCTCACTTGATCAGCAGAGTCGTGGATCAGCTCAGTGTTCCTGTCTCGACCATGCCATGCGGACAAGCCATCCAGGTATTTACTTATCGGTCTTCCCCTTGGTCTCTTCCCTTCGACCTTGCCAGTCGTCACCAAGATCTCCGAGTGATTTCTTCTCATAACGTGCCCAAAAACTGTTGACTGTCTACGCCTAATGACTCTAATCAGTTTACGATATTCATTTGTTTCTTGAAGGACTCGTTTATTGGTTTTTCTGTTTTCCATGGTATTCTTTGCATTCTCGTCAGAAACCACATCTCCACAGCCATCAGCTGTTTTTCAGCTTGTCTGCTTATTGTCCAAGCTTCATATCCATACAAAAGTATAGGTTCTATGTAGCACTTCAACATTCTTTTTCTCGTTTCAATTGATATCTTTTTATTGGTCAGTATGCTTTTCATCATGCAAAAGGCTACTTTCGCAATGGCAATTCTTGTTCTAATCTCTTCAAGGCATCTCCCATCAGATGTTATGACTTTGCCGAGATAACTGTATCGATTCACTTGCTTAAGAATAAGACCATTTACTCGTATATCACATTGTGGTATGTCCTTCTTCCGCATCTACTAAATGTTGCAGGTCCTGTTCATTGTCTGCAATCAAGACTGTATCATCTGCATATGTGATGTTATTGATGTATCGTCCCCCAATGTTGATTCCTTCCATGTCTTCTATATTTCTGAAAATATTTTCACTGTGAAGGGAAAAAAGATCTGGAGACATTACACCTCTCACACCTCTCTTAATAGGCTGATATTGACCTACATCGTGATCAATTCTGATGGCAGCTTGTTGTTTCCAATATATGTCTTTTACGAGTCTAAGGTTTTTTCCATCAATTTGTACATCTTCAAGCATCCTTATCATGTCGACATGTCTCACTTTATCGAAAGCCTTTGTGTAGTCAATAAAGCAAAGATACAGATCTTTGTTTACTTCTATAGAACGTTCAATTACTGTTCTCAGTATATACACAGCATTTACTGCGCCTTTGCCTTCTACAAACCCACATTGTTCATCTCCTATTTCGGGTTGTATTTTCTTCCTAGTATAACTCAAAAGGGAAATGCCTCTGTATTGTGTGCAGTCTCTTTCGCTGCCTTTGTTTTTTGCAAATTGAGATAATTATGGCGTTTCTCTAGACTCGTGGTGTCTGTTGCTCTACCCAAACATGGTTGAATAATCTATGTAGCCAAGCTGTTCCTAATTCGCTTGCTGCTTTAATTAGTTCATTTGGTATTTCATCGTGTCCTGGTGATTTCTTCAATGGGGCTAATCTGGCGTTTTCTATAATGTCTTCTTTCTGTGTGTCTGGTTCTAGTTCTTAGGTAGCATCTGTGTCGGTTTTTTGAATTATTGCGACAGCTGATGAAATGTTGAGAAGATGTTCGAAATACTGCTTTCATCTTATTAGGATTTTTTTTGTACACTTAATTGGTTCTCCATTTTCGCTGTTAATTTTATTTCAGTTGGATCACAGGGTTCTCCTCTGGTTCCCATTGCACTTATCTTTTTGTAGAAGTTTCTATTTGCCTCCTTGTAGTTTTTATTTAGGGTTTCTCCATACAACTGTCTGTCTTTTTGTTTTTTACTTTTTCACTATTCTATGTTATTTTTGCAGTATTTAAAATGCTTGATTTTAACATTCCCCATTCTTCTTCGACTGTTGTTCTATCTATAGGTAATGTTACAAAGAGTTTCAGTTAGTTATTTCTCATAATTTTTCCTCACTGCTTCTTCTCTTAGGTTTGTTAAGTTTACTGATTCCCGTGGCATGTATTTTCCTGGTCTTTGCTTTCTTCTTCTGTTGTTACTTATTGTGGCAACAACTGCTTTGTGTTCTGTGTTTATACTTAAGTTGGACACTTCCCTTGCAACTAATATATTTCTCTTCTTGTTATTTTTAGTTAATATGTTTTGGCTTTTGGTATCTAGATCGTTCCATTTATACCAGGTGTGTCTTTGTGAGTCTTTGTGTTTATAGAATGTTTGTTATATAGAGGTCGTGTTGGCTGCATAGCTCTATCAGTTTACTTCCGTTATCATTTCTTTCATTATGTTGGTCTCCAAATGTTCCAAGACGCCCCCAAAATGCCCGCTCGGTTATGTCCAAGTCTTGCATTGAAGTCTACCATAACTATGATGTTGTCCTGCTTCTCTATTTGATTTAGCCCGTCATGGATATCTGAGTAGAATTCCTCGCGTTCTTGCTCATATTTGTTTGTATTACATGGTACATGTATTTGTAGATGCGTTGTAATTGTTTGTTCTGTTATTCTCGCTGTTATGATTCTTTCTGGTGTATATTTTATTTCTAGTATTCCTCTTGCTAGCCATGGTTCAATGACTATTCCCTTACCGTGTCTTGCTCTTTCTTGTTCTTTCACTCCAGAGTAGACAAACGTGTAACTCTGGTGGATCTCCTTGCATCCTTCCCCCTTTACTCTGGTGTCCGCCAATCAAATTTTATCTTCTATTGTTTCTATAAGTTCTTCTCTTTACTATTTAAAACGGAGACGTTCGTTGTGCCTATTTTTTTCTTTCATCGCTGATCTATCTCATAGTCCAGTAACATTGCCGGGTCTATATCCATTTAGGTAAGTCCGTTTATAATTCTTAGCTTTTCTACGAGCAGTATGAAGAGCCCCTGCCGATTTGCTAGGCCAGTCGCTGGTTTAGGAAAAAATCTGACCATTGGGATTCCATACCCCAATGGAGAGCCTAAGCCCCGTTAGCCCATGACCTCGAGGTCATGGTATCCGGTCTACACAACGTGGAGGTGGGGGTGACTTGTGTTGTCTGCGTGTCTTCGGCAGGCTACTACTTTTCACTGTTCACCCTTCCTGGGAGAGGCTAGCCGACCCTAACCTTACTGGTTGCAGGGCCAGGCGCAGTCCACACCTTGTAGACCGCCCACACTGTAAAATGTGAAACATGACACTTACATCCAAGCCCAGAGACGTACAATGTGAAACATGACACTTACATCCAAGCCCAGAGACGTACAATGTGAAACATGACACTTACATCCAAGCCGAGAGACGTACAATGTGAAACATGACACTTACATCCAAGCCCAGAGACGTACAATGTGAAACATGACACTTACATCCAAGCCCAGATACGTACAATGTGAAACATGACACTTACATCCAAGCCCAGAGACGTACAATGTGAAACATGACACTTACATCCAAGCCCAGAGACGTACAATGTGAAACATGACACTTACATCCAAGCCCAGAGACGTACAATGTGAAACATGACACTTACATCCAAGCCGAGAGACGTACAATGTGAAACATGACACTTACATCCAAGCCCAGAGACGTACAATGTGAAACATGACACTTACATCCAAGCCCAGAGACGTAAAATTGGATTGTTGTGTCCCAAGTGAGGGTGGAAGAGAAGTCAACTGTTTATAACCGCACTGAAGGTAGTCGCCGTAGCATTCACATTCCTGCAAAACGAATATAACAGTTACGTTCATTTAAAAAAAACGTATATAAAAGTCACATTTCTATAAACACATATTTGACAGTGACATTTCTATAAGCACATATGCAAATGTCACATTCCTACAAATACAAATTAACAGTCAGATTATTATAAACACATACATGATTGTCACAATCCTGCATAAAACACATTAATTAAGAAGTCGAAATCATGTAAACACATTTTTTTTTCCCGCGTTTCCATCCTGTTTCAGGATATTGCGGTCAACAGCAACATCTTTCAAGTGTATGTTGATTCCTAGGCTAGATTACGCTCATCAGCACGCCACGACTTTCTGATCGACCGGCTCCATCCTCTCATAAGTCACTGGCGCGATTGGAACCACTTCTAATTCTCGTCGTGCTCACGTAAACCACAAGAATATTCGGGATTAACGGAGAAAGCTACTAACGCCTCGGCCAGGGAGCAGGCATGTAAACACATACACATCAATATATTCGTCTGACCTGCTTCAGTGCCAAAGACAATGTAGGTTTTCACAAAACATGATATACAATCACATGAACAAGTATTACAATGTCAAGTTCCATTCCCTGAGCAAAGATAACGAAACAAAACTAATAACACGGTGACCCTTGTATGACGATATATCGTCCTTCTGTCCAAATGGGTGGTCACATTTGCCGATATATTATCCGTCGGCTGTGAATCAGTTACCGGCCTGATTTCAAGAACAAACAACATAGCACTACGGGCTTCCTGGTATATGTCAAGTATAATGTCTCCCTTAGTTGTATATTCCACATCTTACCTAGCACCATGTATAATGACTCCCTCAGTTGTATATCCCACATCTTACCTAGCACCAGGCATAATGACTCCCACAGTTGTATATCCAACATCTTACCTAGCCCCAGGCATAATGACTCCCTCAGTTGCATATCCCACATCTTACCTTGCACCAGGGTCCTACCAAGTGCACTCATTGTTAATTACTTGCATATCCTTTTATAGTAGACAGGAAACGATGGCGGTATCGCTTGACCTCGAGGATGCGTACAATAGAGTTCGATATGATATTTTGATGACAGCACTGATGGAGAAGGGGGTCAATCCCTGGTTGGTGAACTGGATAGCAGCCGTCCTACATTCTCGTCGGGTTGCTCTCCGTCTGGGCGCATGGACCTCAGAGCCACATACGTTAACCCCGGGACTGCCACAGGGATCTGCAGTCTCACCGGTGCTCTTTAATGTGTATACGAGCAAGATTGCAAGCCTAGAAGCACCAGGGGTTGGAAGAATACAAACATTTGCAGATGATATTCTTGCATATAGGCAGGGGAGAGATAGGGAGCAAACAGCCCAGGAGTTACAGGCGACAGTAGATAAAGTGATTGACTGGTGCACAGAAATGAGTGCTGTCATCCACTCGGAAAAGGCGGCTGTTTTGTGATGCTCTCTGGACAACAGGATTGAGAGAGCTGATGTCCCAAGCCTCGTGATAGATGGTAGAAATGTCAGCAGAGAGAACAAACTGAAATATCTGGGGATCACATTTGATAGGAGCCTTTCCTCCAAGGACCAAGTGGAGACGGTTGTGACAAGATCTCAAAAGAGACTCAGTGCACTTAAAACTATGGCTGCAATGGACATAGAGCAGAGAATGCTTTTCACACTATACCAGCACTTGATCCTCTAAGTAATTGATTATGGATTAGGTCTGTTCACTGTCTCAGAGAGTCAGCTGGTGAAATTAGAGCGTATACAGAACGAAGCTATGCGGGTCATTCTGGGATGCACTAGAGACACCCCAGTAGTGTGTATGCGTTACATCCTTGGTCTGCCGACTGTTGCTGATAGGCACAAGGTGATGCAGGCGAAGGCATACCTCAGAGTAGCTGCAGACACAGACCACCCACTGCATGAGGCGCTGGACGCAGTTAAGGGTCAGCGACTGATAAGAGGGAAATCATGGATGGCTCAGGCGGAGGATACGATCAGACAGGTGTGCCCCCTGGAGAACATTGGGCGAGGAGAGGAGTGGGTCAGAGTGCCAGCGGAGCAGTCAGACTTGTGCAGAGTTATAATCACATCAAGCCGGGAATGCAGGGAGTGGCCAGCAGGGGCCACGGAAGTGGAAATCCAGCAACTAATTCAGGACAATGCTCACTCGAGTGATGTGGTTATCTACACAGATGGTTCGGTGTCAAGAGGTGAGAGAAGTGGCTGGAGGTTCATAGCCAAAGCTAGTGGTCGATGTTTGGGGCAGGAGAGCCTGGCATATGATACCACAACATCCAGCTTAAGAATGGAAGTGGAGGCAGTCACTGCGGCTCTCCGCTGGATGGAGAATACGACACACACACACATCGTGATTGTAACTGACTCAGAAAGCATGCTGACGAGGGTGAGGACGGGCAGACTTCGTGCGGAGTGGCTTGCTTCGCTTCGGAGGTCACGGGTGACAAGCATCGCCTGGATCTTTTCTCCGGGGCATGCCGGTGTGCTGGGAAATGAACAGGCGGACAGATTGGCTGGCTCTGCAGAACTTGGTGGAGTATTGATACATGACAAGGCAGATGTGGTTGCAGCCTTGTGGGAGCACGTGCACACCTCGGAGGAGCAAATGGAGCACGATGGTCTGGCAAGAATGAGACAACGAGGAGTGACGAAGGGATCTGGCCGACGCTCAACGCTCAAAGGAAAGGCGAGACGGACATATAATCAGATTACTACTGGTACTATTAGTGTTGGAACTCTTCGCTGGCTGCTGAGGATGGGGACGGAGCACTTATGGGAATGCCCCGAATGCTGTGATGTCGATTCCTAAATCAATCAATCAATCATATCCTTTATATGACGTAGAATTCAACTCCAACAGTTTTGGCTGTTTGAAATTCCTGGGCAAGTTTACGTTTAGTAATTAGCCATTGTCTTATGAACGAGTGGCACTCATACCATTGTAGTGTCACCAGCGCAAGGCAGTCTGTTTCCAAATCGCCCACAGCTGCGCATCTAACACTGTATGATGAATTACGATTTGCATTCGTTACCCCTTTGCCACCGAGGCAGCACACCGTTTATTTATAATCAGTTATCAATTAAATCGAATCTGTGACGAAGGTATCAGGAATGCAGTTCGTAATCCCGCATACCGCATTCGAAGCACAGCTGGAAAGATTGGGAAGCAAATTTCGGTAGTTCCCGTACAAAAGTATGAGTGCCTGACGTTCAGAAAGCAATGGCAGACTACTGAAGTAAAATAGTCAAGAAATCACAATACGACAAATACCGCTGGGGTCAACTGTCACGTGCTGTACAGGACATGCAATTAACTCTTATCAATTCAAACTCACACACTTTGAATAACTTAGTTCGACATCAGCAACACTGGCAGATGTTAAAACGAGATCAAACTTCGGCTGGCCATAGTATAGCAGAGGTTAATCAGTAGTCAGAACTCCATCAGCAACCACATTACAGTGAAATCTGTGAGGGCTTGCATCTTTCCTGTAGCAACATGTGGATGTGAGTCATAGACAGAAAACATAGAAAACTGAGGCCTGTGAGTTCAAATGTCACTGAAAAGTTCTTAGTTCTTACTTTGGTATTTCCCCTCAATACTCTATGACGTGGCCATCGGTGGGTAAGAGGCGCCATTATAACTGGTTCCCCCTGCTGCCATTGCAGGGTCTGTCTCTTTGGACAAATACGTGGAAGCAACAATACACAAACTGACAGAAGCCAAGGGAAAACCATCGCTGTATTTCCCCAAAATAATCATACTTCGACATAAAATTGACCATGACATCGGAGATCGTAATTTGTGGAGAGGCATGATCGCTCACGCCAGCCTGCAAGGCAATGCATGATGACGATTTTTATTCATCTCTGTCACATAACTATATGGAACGTGATAACCTCTTAAATACAATGTCATTTCCCCTCATCTCTGTCACAGAACTAGATGGACGGGAGAACATCTTAAATACAATGTCATTTCCCCTCATCTCTGTCACAGAACTAGATGGAAGTAAGAACTTATTAAATACAATGTTATTTCTCCTGATCTCTGTCACAGAGGTATATGAAGTGAGTACCTGGTAAATACAGTGATCATCCCCCAGCGAAGACAAGAAGAATCCAGCGACCAGGAGCAGTGTCAGTTGGTCTGCTTGATCCATGTTAGAGACAACAGCAAATCTGTGGATGAGAAATTGTATTCATCCTGTTATTAACCTCAACAACGTCTACTGCTGTAATTATGTTGCTAATATATACCTATGAGAATAAAGTTAGTTGCATTTCCTTTACACAACGTAGCAGTAAACCCCAACATTATTTAGCTGTTCGTGATTCCTGGACAAGTTTACGTTCAGTAGTTTGCCATTGTTTTCTGAACGACCGGCACCCATATTATTTCATTAAAAACCAACACAGCTGTGTTTCGGACGCGGGTATGCGAGATGGCGAACTGTGTCTGTAATTCCTTCCCCACGAAGCCGGCAATAAAAAAATTAATAAATATGTATATATATATATATGTGTGTGTGTGTGTGTGTGTGCGTGTGTGAGTGTGTGTGTGTGAATACCATATTTACAGTACAACGCTGTTAACACCAGCATTTTACTGCTGTTGTTGATGGCTTGGCAAGGTTTTACGCTCAGTAGTTTTCCCTTGCTTTCTGGACGGCCAGCTCTCATACCAACACGTTAAGACCCCACTGTCTGCTACCAAATCAGTCGCTGCGGCGTTTCGAACGCGTGGTAGGCGGCTCATGAATCGCGTTCGCATGGCTTTAGGCCACGGAGACCGGCATATATATATATATACACACACACGCGCACACACACACCATGCTAGTAAAGACATACTACAACCTTACCCTGAAATTATCAGATACACAACACACGAAACTGTCCTGTATTCAAACCCAGAGTTTGTAGTCTTCACGAACTTGCAGACATGTATAGATACATAAAGTCTATCAAGACAGCGATGTTTGCTTTAGTCCGGCTGTAGTATATAGATGCAAACTGAAAATAATAGTGTTTCAAAAAATTCAGCAGCTTATATTGCGATTTATGTCATCTCCTATCAGCTCGTGAAGCAGACATGTGTTATACATTAATTAAACAGTACAGATTAAACCACGTTTTAAGACGCGTGTTCCATTGAAGGACAGTAACAAGCCCATATACACTGTCATGATCCTAGGTTGGGTCATGGAATAGTGAACTGATAGAGGATAGAGCGTCACGCAATTCAGCGGTGGCTCGGGCGGTTCACAGTTTCACGCCGGTCATGAGGACGGCGGGGTGAATTGGTACAGTTTGTCCTCTAGGCAACGAGGCTGTGTGGACCCATGGACGGAGCTGGACCTGGTTCTTTCGTTCCAGTAGAATGGCCAAATAATTAACCCCTGCATTGTAAAATGGCCTTGAGGTTAGCAACTTTTCTCCGTAATCTCGTATACTCTCGTAAGTAACGTGACGACCGTGAGAATCAGCTGCGGTTCGAATCGCGTCGGTAACTTACGGGGTATGTGAGCCGGCCGCTAAGAAAGCAATGGCAAACTACTGAGCGTAATCTTGCCAAGAAATCATCAATAAGCTGAAAGATGCTGATGTTGACAGCGATGTCCTGTAAAGAATATGCAAAAACCAAAAAAAAAAACATTGTTGCTTAGATGTATAGCTATTGTGTCGACTCTTAAGCATTGTGAAAGTATGTTGTGAAATTGATAATGTGAATTTTGTAATGCTTGGAGTTAATATAGAATGAAAATTGAACTACGTTCTGTTATTCGAGATGCTTTGATTGTTCTAAGTAGTTAGCTATTGTGAACTGTGCGGAGTAATAGAGTTAAACAGTAATTAAGATAACAACAGAAACCAACCAAGGTGAGAAGATTATAGCATCGCCAGGCAGATGTGTGATCACCGCAGCAATATATATATATATATATATATATATATATATATATATATATATATATATATATATATATATATATATATATATATAATATGCGCGCACCATCATCGCCGTCGCAAACAGATCAGGGATTCTGCATCGAGCGCTCATAGAAGAGTCAAGATATCATAGTATAATCATATGTATGAGCGCTGAAATCAAAGAACCCATCAACACCCAGATGAGATGTGGCAACACCCATGCGAGCCTCAAACCAGCAATGTGATCCCAGGCAACCCCGAGTAACAGCAATATGAGCCCTAGAGACAGCATGCGATCCCTACTAACACCCAGCCGATCCCTGGCACCGGGCATATTGTTTAAGTCCTCTTAGTCCTACTATGTGCCTTTCGGCACATTGTTAGTGATTTGGTGATTAGAGTTCGGATGTCGTCTCTGCACTCTAACCAGATTATGTGCAGATAAATCCACACTTTGATCTTAACCCAAAGATCGAGATTGCATGCATATGTAAAAAAAGACAACATCACACGATTAGAATAAACAGAGTATACATGATAAACTAAGAGGAACACGATGCGTTAAGTTGAGATACATGATACAGTAAATGATAACACCCTGTTGGCATTGTACATAACAATTCGAGTATTATAGTATGCGTCACAAACATGTCAATAATTTCACAAGTTTCGGAAAATTACAAGTTTATGTTGCCTTCTGATACCAATGATTCAAAATTTATCAACAGATCCCTGGCTGAATATGCAATTATGTATTTAAATCAACAATCTTCGTAATATTCAATACAAGAAGTTGTTATTATTGTATCCCTTTTTGGCCTATACAGAAATAGTGTCCATGGTTGATAATTAACGTATTTACTGTCAGTTATAAAAGTATAACTTCTGTGCATTGAGGGAGAGACACATTCCTGAAGCAGCATGTCCGTATTTTGAAGATTTGTAGACAGTTGTGTCTCGGGGTCTGTCGACTTCCGATGTGGGTTTGCTGCTGGACAAAGAAAGTATATCTGGTGGTAGAAATCTGTCCAGCGGGACTGGTGTTTGAACATAGAGTCTATAGGTGTGTCTACTTAATGGTCTTAAGCGTTCTTCGGAAGTCTTAAATCTATGGCCTCATTGCTGATGGCATCCAGCATGTCAACATTGTGATCAACTTTACACAGCGCTGTTGAATGTCTAATACACCATGTTACTATGTCATGTCGTCTGATCTGTTATTGTTGTCACTCTCAGCTCTGAACCAGTCCTCAAAATAAAGTTCACGGAAGTTCACATATCCTCTATTACACCATTGTATCACACTGGACAAAGCTTCAAAGAAAAGGTAAATACTGGTCATCCCACAATCCCCCGTTAGCCTCCCTCTAGACGTGGACACAACCCAGTTCTCAAGAACCTTCTCCATACACGTGCAGACTAGGTCGCGGCTCCCAGAGATATCGAATGAGGTCAGTTTTGCGAGGGAGGTCAACGCCAGAGGCAGGCGAGTCAGGAGACTGTTACGTAAACTGAGGTTGGTGAGGTTTTGTAAGTTTGTAAACGCCGACAGGGAAATTGTCCTCAGGGGGTTGTAGTCAAGCACCAATGACAAGATTCCTGAACCGGATTGAAAGCATGTGTCCGCCAGCTCTGTTATACGATTTTGATCCAGCTGGACAAGTGTTATGGAGGAAGCGAAGTCAGTGCCTTGATCTCCGTGAGAATATTTGAGGACAGCGCTCATTTTGTCACAAACTGTAATGACAAAGTGAAACGAGGAATTGAAGAAAACAAATTCAATGACAGATCCAGGAAACCTAGTTTCTCAGGAAACGTGCTGGCGTAGGTATTGCTCAATATATTGCTGGAAGAGTCTAGACTGTCAACCTGGATCAAGAAATCCAGTTCTGGTATTGACTTCAGCCTGTTGTGAGACACGTCTAAATCCGCCAATGAATTAGCAAAAGGAAGCAATTCCTGGCTTAAATGTGTGGAGTTGGACAGCTTGTTTCCTCCCAGGGATAAAGTGGACAACAAGCTGGACGTGGGAAGCCATGTGAGGTCTGATATGACGTTGTCTTCAAGGTACAGCGACTGCAAAGTCTTGACCCCCGACAGCGCCTTAGGCACGGCTGGTAGTTTATTATTGGCAAGAGACAGACTTGTTAAACCAGTCATCAACTCGAAGGCATCATCTGGGATTGAATACAAAGAGCTGCCCTCAAAACTAAACTCACGCACATTGGTGAAAGACTTCATCCAGGTAGGTCAAAATGTTAGTCCAACATTAGAGAAGAACCACGTGATCACGTGTGGCCCTATGCTTGCCATGACGTCAGAGTTCCACACCTGGATGTTTGTGTCGGAAATGGTTAAATATTGAGGGCATGCAAGTGACTTAAAGCTTCTGGGATCCTGGTCAGCTGACAGTTGGTCAGTGAGAGGGTTATTACAGTAGATGAGGACTCATCGAAGGCATCCTCGTTGATGGACTTGATGGGGACTGTCGTGGAGGTAGATCTCTGTGAGGTTGATGGACTTGATGGGGCTGTCGTGGAGGTAGATCTCTGTGAGGTTGATGGACTTGATGGGGCTGTCGTGGAGGTAGATCTCTGTGAGGTTGATGGACTTGATGGGGCTGTCGTGGAGGTAGATCTCTGTGAGGTTGATGGACTTGATGGGTCTGTCGTGGAGGTAGATCTCTGTGAGGTTGATGGACTTGATGGGTCTGTCGTGGAGGTAGATCTCTGTGAGGTTGATGGACTTGATGGGTCTGTCGTGGAGGTAGATCTCTGTGAGGTTGATGGACTTGATGGGGCTGTCGTGGAGGTAGATCTCTGTGAGGTTGATGGACTTGATGGGACTGTCGTGGAGGTAGATCTCTGTGAGGTTGATTGATTTGATGGGGCTGTCCTGGAGGTAGATCTCTGTGAGGTTGATGGACTTGATGGGGCTGTCGTGGAGGTAGATCTCTGTGAGGTTGATGGACTTGATGGGGCTGTCGTGGAGGTAGATCTCTGTGAGGTTGATGGACTTGATGGGTCTGTCGTGGAGGTAGATCTCTGTGAGGTTGATGGACTTGATGGGGCTGTCGTGGAGGTAGATCTCTGTGAGGTTGATGGACTTGATGGGGCTGTCGTGGAGGTAGATCTCTGTGAGGTTGATGGACTTGATGGGGCTGTCGTGGAGGTAGATCTCTGTGAGGTTGATGGACTTGATGGGGCTGTCGTGGAGGTAGATCTCTGTGAGGTTGATGGACTTGATGGGCTGTCGTGGAGGTAGATCTCTGTGAGGTTGATGGACTTGATGGGGCTGTCGTGGAGGTAGATCTCTGTGAGGTTGATGGACTTGATGGGTCTGTCGTGGAGGTAGATCTCTGTGAGGTTGATGGACTTGATGGGGCTGTCGTGGAGGTAGTTCTCTGTGAGGTTGATGGACTTGATGGGGCTGTCGTGGAGGTAGATCTCTGTGAGGTTGATGGACTTGATGGGTCTGTCGTGGAGGTAGATCTCTGTGAGGTTGATGGACTTGATGGGGCTGTCGTGGAGGTAGATCTCTGTGAGGTTGATGGACTTGATGGGGCTGTCGTGGAGGTAGATCTCTGTGAGGTTGATGGACTTGATGGGGCTGTCGTGGAGGTAGATCTCTGTGAGGTTGATGGACTTGATGGGTCTGTCGTGGAGGTAGATCTCTGTGAGGTTGATGGACTTGATGGGGCTGTCGTGGAGGTAGATCTCTGTGAGGTTGATGGACTTGATGGGGCTGTCGTGGAGGTAGATCTCTGTGAGGTTGATGGACTTGATGGGGCTGTCGTGGAGGTAGATCTCTGTGAGGTTGATGGACTTGATGGGGCTGTCGTGGAGGTAGATCTCTGTGAGGTTGATGGACTTGATGGGGCTGTCGTGGAGGTAGATCTCTGTGAGGTTGATGGACTTGATGGGGCTGTCGTGGAGGTAGATCTCTGTGAGGTTGATGGACTTGATGGGACTGTCGTGGAGGTAGATCTCTGTGAGGTTGATGGACTTGATGGGGCTGTCGTGGAGGTAGATCTCTGTGAGGTTGATGGACTTGATGGGGCTGTCGTGGAGGTAGATCTCTGTGAGGTTGATGGACTTGATGGGACTGTCGTGGAGGTAGATCTCTGTGAGGTTGATGGACTTGATGGGGCTGTCGTGGAGGTAGATCTCTGTGAGGTTGATGGACTTGATGGGTCTGTCGTGGAGGTAGATCTCTGTGAGGTTGATGGACTTGATGGGACTGTCGTGGAGGTAGATCTCTGTGAGGTTGATTGATTTGATGGGGCTGTCGTGGAGGTAGATCTCTGTGAGGTTGATGGACTTGATGGGGCTGTCGTGGAGGTAGATCTCTGTGAGGTTGTTGGACTTGATGGGGCTGTCGTGGAGGTAGATCTCTGTGAGGTTGGCGGGCAGGACTCCAGCTGCAAGTACTTCTGCCACGTTTATCTGGGGATAAATATAACAGAACTGTTGGTACAAGCATGTGACGGACGTTTATCTGGGGATAAATATAACAGGACTGTTGGTACAAGCATGTGACGGACGTTTATCTGGGGATAAATATAACAGGATTGTTGGTTCAAGCATGTGACGGACGTTTATCTGGGGATAAATATAACAGGACTGTTGGTACAAGCATGTGACGGACGTTTATCTGGGGATAAATATAACAGGACTGTTGGTACAAGCATGTGACGGACGTTTATCTGGGGATAAATATAATAGGACTGTTGGTACAAGCATGTGACGGACGTTTATCTGGGGATAAATATAACAGGACTGTTGGTACAAGCATGTGACGGACGTTTATCTGGGGATAAATATAACAGGACTGTTGGTTCAAGCATGTGACGGACGTTTATCTGGGGATAAATATAACAGGACTGTTGGTACAAGCATGTGACGGACGTTTATCTGGGGATAAATATAACAGGACTGTTGGTACAAGCATGTGACGGACGTTTATCTGGGGATAAATATAACAGGACTGTTGGTACAAGCATGTGACGGACGTTTATCTGGGGATAAATATAACAGGACTGTTGGTACAAGCATGTGACGGACGCTTATCTGAGGATAATTATAACAGGACTGTTGGTACAAGCATGTGACGGACGTTTATCTGGGGACAAATATAAGAAAACTGTCGGTACATAGCATAGCATTCCATAAAGTATTCCTATGGACACTATCATAAGCCTTTTTAAAATCCACAAAAATGTTATGGCGATCTCTTTTATATTTCAACGTTTCTCGGCTAATTGTTGTAAGATAAATATCTGATCTATTGTTGTTCTTTTTTGTCTGAAACCCGCCTGGTAGTCACCAAATATGTCTTCTGAATATGGTTTTAGCCTATTTAGTAATACCGCGGATGGTATCTTATAGCTCATGGACAGGAGTGATATTCCTCTATGATTATTATATCAGTTAATTTAATTATCAAGGGATACAACCATGGAGTTTATTTATGTTTCGGCTACAAGGGAAGCAACAATACTAACTTCCAGTTTTGAACAATCTGAAGATAGTTTACTTAAGTACACAAATTATAATCAGACGGTGAATATCTTGATAATATGTATCTAATCGCTGTTCGTTGACAACAAATATTTGGAAATTTTAGAAATGTGTGAAGTAAATGACATGTGATTATCGTTAACAAATAAAATAACACTCCCATTTTTCCGTTCAAGGCCAACAATGTGCCATCAACTGTATTTCACACTTACTTTAGCCTGAAGCCAAAATGCTGAGTGTGCTATTTTTGACTGGTACATTAAATGTGCCTGGTAATTGAATACGGTTAATATTGTGTTCGCAAGGTGTGGTATGTCAGTTACAAGAAAAAGCTATTTACAGGTCTCTCTCTCTCTCTCTCTCTCTCTCTTCTCTCTCTCTCTCTCTCTCTCTCTCTCTCTCTCTCTCTCTCTCTCTCTCTCCCTCTTTCGTTCTCTCTCTCTCTCTCTCTCCCTCACTCTTTCGTTCTCTCTCTCTCTCTCCCTCTTTCGTTCTCTCTCTCTCTCTCTTTCTTTCTCTCTCTCTCTTTCTTTCTCTCTCTCTCACACACGCAAGATCGCACGCACACACGCACGATCGCACGCGCACACTCACGCACGCACTCACGCACACATGCGCGCACACACGCGCGTACGGACGTGCGCGCAAGCACACACACATCATACTCGTCAGCCAGTTGTCATCTGAATCTATCAAGGGTGCAGAACTGCATCACAAAACACTTTGTGTGGCACCCTAAAATATTTTCTTCTTATAGTACATGCCGTGTGGTGTTGATGCTTGCTTGTGTTCGTTGGCTTGAGCTCCAATGCGAAGTCCTGTATGTCGGATGAAGACATCCTGTTGTCCAACATCAGTGTGATGTCATACAGGTCCTGAGGTTTGCGTGAGTATCCGTTGTCCCATGTCTGGCTTATTGGTGTGCAGACGGGTGGTTCCTCGACGTACAGGCAGACACTCTCCGACTTCGGAGGATGGTGTTGATGATAATACAACTCTATACGTTAAGAAACCTGATAATCTGCTTCCCTGTCCTGGGGGAAGGAAATGGGTATTAGTCGACATATCATCCGCATTGCACATCGAACCATTCATTCCATAAGTGCTCGGATCCCCTCCTCAACAAATCCCGCAGCGTGCAGGGCTAAAGACACCAGTACTGTGTTTGTTTATCAATCTTCTTTGTAAGGGAGGAAAAGGAAGTGAAGAGGTGAGCTTCCAAACATGAACATTTTGTCAAGAGCACACGATAGTTGACTAACAAAAAACTGGTACGATCAGTTAATATACGCTGGGAGAGATGTTGAGGAGGAGGTCGGGGCACCCATGGACCTGTCCGGGGTGCAATAACAATGATCATCAGTCACCATTAATCCTATAAAATAGGGGGAAAAAAAGATCTACCTACATGGGCAGAACAGGAGAGGTGGAAGAACACATACCCAATTGGATTGACATCATAATAAACAAAGACTCTGGTAAACTGGCACAGTAAATGATATGCAATTAACTTTGTAAGTGAGGAAACTACTAGACAGCCATTCCTCCGTCCATGTAGGACTACAATGTGTGATGTCCCTGTGACATCATAGACCTATAACAGCTTGATGCTTCGGGACAAGGAATGAATAACCGGCACAGACAGAAGAGACACTGAAACAACATAAGCAAGTACAACCAAGGTACCAAATTAATACCAACTGAAAAACAACTTATAAACCAGATTACCTCAAGGTTCAAATCTACAACACTCCGAAAGCAGCCAGATCCACTATAGATATCAGAACCGAAACACCATCAGAAGGCCATACAAAAGAAGCTAACGGAGTAAATGCCTCTTTATAATCAACAGATTATACATGATACAATAAGAAGAACAAGATGAGATGAAATACATGATACAATAAGAAGAACGAGATGAGATGAAATATATGATACTGTAGCATGATGGAACAGAATTCCCCATTCCCAGTCCGACACATTTCATAAAGATACTTTAAGTCTTAACGGGGACCATCCCAAATAGAAGGGCTATTATTAGATCGTATGTTCTAGAACGAGTTGGGGGAGGCGGCGGTATGCACTTGTCTTTTGATTGGTTAATAAGTAATGAGCCCACGTTATTCCTGGGCCATATTTTAAAATCTAATTAGTTTGAGCGGGGATCTCACCAGGAGCGGTCGCTAGTGTGATGTGATGACCCGACAATGCCCTTAAAGATTCAATAATATATTGTTCTCTGGACAGCAGGTACCACTTTAAACCATACTTTAATGTTGTAGTTGTGCCTGGTAAACGAAAGAGAAGAATATATGAGTATTTTATGAATAAAATGTGAAAGTGGAAAACCTAACTTCTGTGCGCCAGAATTCTGACCACTGCATCTTCAACCTTGACACGTCTTTCACGCTGTATACTCCAAGTGCATATCAATCCCTTGTTGTGACTGGTTGCGTATGCTTGATGAATGTATGGCACACTCATGCAGATTCGCAAACCCAAACCCCTTGTGCATTCTTCATGCCTAGGATGACTCATTCTTAACTCAACTGTACCTTTGCTCTCGTGCGAGTTAACAAATGGCAGTCTGAATGGGAATGAGTGATGTAAACATGTACAAGTTCCTTGGTAAAAAGCTGAGAAGGTTGGAGTGAGTGAGTTGGTGCTTTGATAAGTAGCCTCTCACATTAGTAGAAAGACAGATGCTTCATATCCATATGTAAACAGGTTGTGTGTGGCACGCCAGAATTGCTAAGTCCATGTGATGCCTGGTGGCTATATGCTCAAGAGAATTAATACAATTTCTCTCTGAAGTATTACACTGTTACCTCTACTGTTGGATGGTTCATATAAACTAGTTCCTAAGAGAACCATAGGTGTGTGAACCTGTGTCTTAGTTGGCTGAATATAATGTATGGCTCATGCAAATTTACAAGGACTAAACATGTTTTTCCACATATGTGCTTGGTGCATATGTGAACCATTGCTATGCAATTGAGCTTCTGTTACCTACTGTAGTAGACATGAAAATTACTCAGTGGGGAAAGAGCACATGATGATGATGAAGATGATGTACCTGTGAGCCAGGTCTGTCTGAGAAAAGGGG
The DNA here is from genome assembly GCA_014155875.1 of Cepaea nemoralis. NCBI lineage: Eukaryota > Metazoa > Mollusca > Gastropoda > Stylommatophora > Helicidae > Cepaea > Cepaea nemoralis. The sequence continues at coordinate 28,555 of JACEFZ010024582.1, read as the reverse complement.
TGAGGTCTGGCATTGCTGTGTAAGTGAATATGGAATAGGACATTCATGCACCAACATCACAACCATAGGAATGGATGTCTGGTCTGCTAATTGGGTAAATGCCATTAGTTAATCCATATTGCATATTGCAGTTGTAAATGCCTATTTTCCATTTCCCTTCACAATGCCTGTCCCATGTTGCTATGTCACAATGATTGCTGTACTGTGTCTGGTCCTCCTTGTGCCCAGGTCTACTGTGGTTCAAACATGGTGGAACTTAGACCACATGAATGCTTGTAATTGTGTTAAGCTACCCTGTCTCAGCATATGGTCTTGTGATTACCACAGATAAGGGTGAATTGAACACATATCACCCACAGTACATCAGAGTGAAACACACTGCATCATCAAACTAGGAGAGGTGTGTTTGGACCACACCCATCCTTTTCCTCCCCATCCCCAATCTGTGTCTGTTGATGTATAATAACATTGTCTTTTAACATATGTAAAGAGATGTTGTGCCATTTTATATATCAACAGAGAACAGTATGGTGGAGAGGCCATCCATATATCATCTGGGACCTCTAACCAGAAGTCCTAGATCCAGAAGTGACTCCCTATCAAAAGGCAGGAAAATCTAAGAAGACTTTTCTCTCAGCTCTTTAACAGCTGAATGCACAAATGGGAGAATAACACAATCTGAAGCACTACCAATGTGGTGAACTGGACAGTGATCTTTGAGTCAGTCAAAAAGGTCAAATGAGACTAACAGCAAGTCGTGTAGTATGAATTACATTCATGGAAAACTGTGGGGTAACTTGGGAGTGTTTGTTTATCTAAGACTAAACTTAGAAAATATCCAGCCTGATGCTCACACAGTGATTCTTGAAGAATGTGATTGAACAGTAGGGAAGTTGATCTGGCTAAGTGAGTAGCTGCAAGGTATGGGACATTATGTGTGTCATTAATGAAGTACCCAGTGACAGCCTTCACTGACAGCCTGATCAACCGTGAGATGCAGTACCATATCATCATACCAAATCTTGTCTTCAAGAGGAATGAATCTGCCATGAAGCTTATTCTGGGGAAGCTGCTAACTGGAGCTTGTCCAACATCAATGCTGATGATAAAAGGATTCAACAGACCCAGAACAGTAGTTCTTCCTTGAGTTGCCCATGGATAGGATTTCCAAAATTCCCAAGAGTCAGGAAATGATGATAGTTACAGATACTGTAACGGGATGGTGTAGTTAGATATTGGAGAGGAGGAAGAGGAGAGTTATTATTGGGGGGGTGGAGTAATGGAGAGGTGGTGTATCATGTCTATCAACATGCATGTGTGACATATTTTATGCATTTTCAATGTAATTATTGAGGTGTTGACATGCCAGGAGATGGAACAATGGTCATCACTATACTCACCATCAGCTCAATAAATTGTGTAATTAGTGAACCAGTGTTTGAAGTACATGTCCCCAGTGAATTTCTTGTACAGTTGCTGTCAAGTATTGTATCTGTGACTGTCTTAAGTGCTGTGGTTGGTTATACATATTGTGAAAAGTCCTGTATAGATGTTGTCAAGTATCACATGATGTCTATCTTGTACAATTGTGGTGTAAACAATTCCTTGTGAATGTATGTCCCACTTTTGGCAGGAAACTGTCATGTAGATGTCTTGTCCAACAGATGTAATGTACCGTTATTGTTGAAGTTTGTTTGTCTACAAATAAATGAGTCCTAAAGTCCTAAAGACTAATTGAACTGATATAGGTCACAAAATGACAAAAAATATAGGGAAAGATCTATGTGACGGACGAATAGCACACTGGCAACATTATGTTGAGTGAGATGGATCCTCAGTTGTACAGGCGCTAATAGTTCAGATCTTCTCTGGCCTTGGGTGAACTAGTTACTTCTTATATAAATTTCTGTGTAGATACATAGTGGTCTCACAGTGGGGGTTTGAGCCAAAGAAAAATGTTCTCCAAAAAAGGCTATTGCGGGAATGATTAGCTCATTTGAGTGACCTCTAGACAAAACGTGCTAAATCATATCCTTTATCTTGTTAGTTATTATTCAAGATATATCTCCAGAGAACACTACAAACTAGGTCCTCTGTCAATCATCTAATAATTTGTCACAGATACAATAAAAGATGACATACATATCAATCGGAGTAGTATAGTATGTGTCAAAGATAATCACTGTGGATAATGTCACAAGTTTCCAACAATTCCAAATATCTGCTATCTTCTGATACCAGTAATTATCGTAACATTATCAACAGATCCCAGCTGATTATATAATTATATACTTGAATTAAAAGTCTTCGGAATTGTCAATACAAGAAGTTATTATTATTGTATCCCGTTGTGACCTATACAGAAATAGTGGCCATGATTGTACACCTTGAGAATTAATTTATTATTATCAAGTATATAGGAGTATTATTGTAACATCTTGCTCACTGAGCTCACGAAACAATTCTGAAGTAGTATGCCCGTATTTTGAAGATCTATAGAATTGGTGCCTCGAGTTCTGTCGACTTCCGATGTGGGTTTGCTGCTGGAAAAATAAAGTATATCTGCTGGTAGAATCCTACCCACTGAAACTGACGTTTAAACACATATTCTATAGGTGGGTCTATTTACAGGCGAAGAAGTATAGGCGCTGCCCTTTGCCTTACGCGTTCGTTAGAACTCTTAAATATGTGACATTATTGCTGATGGCTTCCTGTATGTCAGATTGTTTTAAACTTTACAGAGTGTTGCTGGATGTCTGACCCACCTTGCTACTGCGCCATGTCGCCTGCGCTTTTATTGCTGTCACATTCAGCTCTGAAACTGGCTTCAACTTACAGATCAAGGAAGCTCACATACCCTCAATTACACCATGCTATCAAACTGGACAACTGGGACTCAAAACTGTAATGAACAAGTAAATGCTGGTGATGCCACAGCCCCCGCTAACCTCCCTCTAGACGTGGACACAACCCAGTTCTCAAGATCCTTCTCCGTGCACGTACAGACGAGGATCTCGGCTCCCAGAGATATCGAATGAGGTCAGTTTTATGAGGGAGGTCAACAGCCAGAGGCAGGCGAGTCAGCAGACTGTTCCGTAAACTGAGGTTGGAGAGGTTTTGCAAGTTTATAAGCGCCGACAGGGAAATTGTCCTCAGAGGGTTGTAGTCAAGCACCAATGACAAGATACCAGAACCCGGTGGAAAGCTTGTGTCCGTCAGCTCTGTTATACGATTCTTGTCCAGCTGGACAAGTGTTATGGAGGAAGCGAAGTCAGTGCCTTGGATCTCCATGATAACATTTGAGGACTGAGCTAAACTTGTCACAAACTATAATGACAACATGGAACGAGGAATTGACAGAAACAAATTCAATGACAGATCCAGGAAACCTATTTTCTCAGGAAGCGTGCCGGCGTTTGTATTGCTCAATATATTGCTGGAAAAGTCTAGACTGTCAATCTGAATCAAGAAATCCAATTATGGTATTGACGTCAGCCAGTTGTGAGACACGTCCAAATCCGCCAATGAATTTGCAAAACGAAGCAATGCCTGGTTTAAATGTGTGGAGTTTGACAGCCTATTTCCACCCAGGGATAAAGTGAACAACAAGCTGGACGTCGGAAGCCATTTGAGGTCTGATATGACATTGTCTTCAAGGTACAGCGACTGCAAAGTCTTGACCCCCGACAGCGCCTAGGGCACAGCTGGTAGTTTATTGCTGGCAAGAGACAAACTTGTTAAGCCAGTCATCAACTCGAAGGCATCATCTGGGATAGAATACAAGGAGCTGCCCTCAAAACTAAACTCACTCACATTGGTGAAAGACTTCATCCAGGCAGGCCAAATGGTTAGCCCGACATTGGAGAAGAAACATGTGATCACCTGAGGCCCTGTGCTTGCCATGACGTCAGAGTTCCACACCTGGATGTTTGTGTCGGAGATGGTTAAATATTTGAGGGCATGCAAGATGACTTAAAGCTTCTGGGATCCTGGTCAGCTGACAGTTGCTCAGTGAGAGTTTTATTACAGTAGATGAGGACTCATCGAAGGCATCCACGTTGATGGACTTGATGGGGCTGTCGTGGAGGTAGATCTCTGTGAGGTTGATGGACTTGATGGGGCTGTCGTGGAGGTAGATCTCTGTGAGGTTGATGGACTTGATGGGGCTGTCGTGGAGGTAGATCTCTGTGAGGTTGATGGACTTGATGGGGCTGTCGTGGAGGTAGATCTCTGTGAGGTTGATGGACTTGATGGGACTGTCGTGAAGGTAGATCTCTGTGAGGTTGATGGACTTGATGGGGCTGTCGTGGAGGTAGAATCTCTGTGAGGTTAATGGACTTGATGGGGCTGTCGTGGAGGTAGATCTCTGTGAGGTTGATGGACTTGATGGGACTGTCGTGGAGGTAGATCTCTGTGAGGTTGATGGACTTGATGGGGCTGTCGTGGAGGTAGATCTCTGTGAGGTTGATGGACTTGATGGGGCTGTCGTGGAGGTAGATCTCTGTGAGGTTGATGGACTTGATGGGCCTGTCGTGGAGGTAGATCTCTGTGAGGTTGATGGACTTGATGGGGCTGTCGTGGAGGTAGATCTCTGTGAGGTTGATGGACTTGATGGGGCTGTCGTGGAGGTAGATCTCTGTGAGGTTGATGGACTTGATGGGGCTGTCGTGGAGGTAGATCTCTGTGAGGTTGATGGACTTGATGGGGCTGTCGTGGAGGTAGATCTCTGTGAGGTTGATGGACTTGATGGGGCTGTCGTGGAGGTAGATCTCTGTGAGGTTGATGGACTTGATGGGGCTGTCGTGGAGGTAGATCTCTGTGAGGTTGATGGACTTGATGGGGCTGTCGTGGAGGTAGATCTCTGTGAGGTTGATGGACTTGATGGGGCTGTCGTGGAGGTAGATCTCTGTGAGGTTGATGGACTTGATGGGGCTGTCGTGGAGGTAGATCTCTGTGAGGTTGATGGACTTGATGGGGCTGTCGTGGAGGTAGATCTCTGTGAGGTTGATGGACTTGATGGGGCTGTCGTGGAGGTAGATCTCTGTGAGGTTGATGGACTTGATGGGGCTGTCGTGGAGGTAGATCTCTGTGAGGTTGATGGACTTGATGGGGCTGTCGTGGAGGTAGATCTCTGTGAGGTTGATGGACTTGATGGGGCTGTCGTGGAGGTAGATCTCTGTGAGGTTGATGGACTTGATGGGGCTGTCGTGGAGGTAGATCTCTGTGAGGTTGATGGACTTGATGGGCTGTCGTGGAGGTAGATCTCTGTGAGGTTGATGGACTTGATGGGCTGTCGTGGAGGTAGATCTCTGTGAGGTTGATGGACTTGATGGGGCTGTCGTGGAGGTAGATCTCTGTGAGGTTGATGGACTTGATGGGGCTGTCGTGGAGGTAGATCTCTGTGAGGATTGATGGACTTGATGGGGCCTGTCGTGGAGGTAGATCTCTGTGAGTTGATGGACTTGATGGGGCTGTCATGGAGGTAGATCTCTGTGAGGTTGATGGACTTGATGGGGCTGTCGTGAGGTAGATCTCTGTGAGGTTGATGGACTTGATGGGGCTGTCATGGAGGTAGATCTCTGTGAGGTTGATGGACTTGATGGGGCTGTCGTGGAGGTAGATCTCTGTGAGGTTGATGGACTTGATGGGGCTGTCGTGGAGGTAGATCTCTGTGAGGTTGATGGACTTGATGGGGCTGTCGTGGAGGTAGATCTCTGTGAGGTTGATGGACTTGATGGGGCTGTCGTGGAGGTAGATCTCTGTGAGGTTGATGGACTTGATGGGGCTGTCGTGGAGGTAGATCTCTGTGAGGTTGATGGACTTGATGGGGCTGTCAGTGGAGGTAGATCTCTGTGAGGTTGATGGACTTGATGGGGCTGTCGTGGAGGTAGATCTCTGTGAGGTTGATGGACTTGATGGGGCTGTCGTGGAGGTAGATCTCTGTGAGGTTGATGGACTTGATGGGGCTGTCGTGGAGGTAGATCTCTGTGAGGTTGATGGACTTGATGGGGCTGTCGTGGAGGTAGATCTCTGTGAGGTTGATGGACTTGATGGGGCTGTCGTGGAGGTAGATCTCTGTGAGGTTGATGGACTTGATGGGGCTGTCATGGAGGTAGATCTCTGTGAGGTTGATGGACTTGATGGGGCTGTCGTGGAGGTAGATCTCTGTGAGGTTGATGGACTTGATGGGGCTGTCGTGGAGGTAGATCTCTGTGAGGTTGATGGACTTGATGGGGCTGTCGTGGAGGTAGATCTCTGTGAGGTTGATGGACTTGATGGGGCTGTCGTGGAGGTAGATCTCTGTGAGGTTGATGGACTTGATGGGGCTGTCGTGGAGGTAGATCTCTGTGAGGTTGATGGACTTGATGGGGCTGTCGTGGAGGTAGATCTCTGTGAGGTTGATGGACTTGATGGGGCTGTCGTGGAGGTAGATCTCTGTGAGGTTGATGGACTTGATGGGGCTGTCGTGGAGGTAGATCTCTGTGAGGTTGATGGACTTGATGGGGCTGTCGTGGAGGTAGATCTCTGTGAGGTTGATGGACTTGATGGGGCTGTCGTGGAGGTAGATCTCTGTGAGGTTGATGGACTTGATGGGGCTGTCGTGGAGGTAGATCTCTGTGAGGTTGATGGACTTGATGGGGCTGTCGTGGATGTAGATCTCTGTTAGGTTGATGGACTTGATGGGGCTGTCGTGGAGGTAGATCTCTGTGAGGTTGATGGACTTGATGGGGCTGTCGTGGAGGTAGATCTCTGTGAGGTTGATGGACTTGATGGGGCTGTCGTGGAGGCTAGATCTCTGTGAGGTTGATGGACTGATGGGGCTGTCGTGGAGGTAGATCTCTGTGAGGTTGATGGACTTGATGGGGCTGTCGTGGAGGTAGATCTCTGTGAGGTTGATGGACTTGATGGGGCTGTCGTGGAGGTAGATCTCTGTGAGGTTGATGGACTTGATGGGGCTGTCGTGGAGGTAGATCTCTGTGAGGTTGATGGACTTGATGGGGCTGTCGTGGAGGTAGATCTCTGTGAGGTTGATGGACTTGATGGGGCTGTCGTGGAGGTAGATCTCTGTGAGGTTGATGGACTTGATGGGGCTGTCGTGGAGGTAGATCTCTGTGAGGTTGATGGACTTGATGGGGCTGTCGTGGAGGTAGATCTCTGTGAGGTTGATGGACTTGATGGGACTGTCGTGGAGGTAGATCTCTTTGAGGTTGATGGACTTGATGGGGCTGTCGTGGAGGTAGATCTCTGTGAGGTTGATGGACATGATGGGGCTGTCGTGGAGGTAGATCTCTGTGAGGTTGATGGACTTGATGGGGCTGTCGTGGAGGTAGATCTCTGTGAGGTTGATGGACTTGATGGGGCTGTCGTGGAGGTAGATCTCTGTGAGGTTGATGGACTTGATGGGGCTGTCGTGGAGGTAGATCTCTGTGAGGTTGATGGACTTGATGGGGCTGTCGTGGAGGTAGATCTCTGTGAGGTTGATGGACTTGATGGGGCTGTCGTGGAGGTAGATCTCTGTGAGGTTGATGGACTTGATGGGGCTGTCGTGGAGGTAGATCTCTGTGAGGTTGATGGACTTGATGGGACTGTCGTGGAGGTAGATCTCTGTGAGGTTGATGGACTTTATGGGGCTGTCGTGGAGGTATATCTCTGTGAGGTTGATGGACTTGATGGGACTGTCGTGGAGGTAGATCTCTGTGAGGTTGATGGACTTGATGGGGCTGTCGTGGAGGTAGATCTCTCTGAGATTGATGGACTTGATGGGACTGTCGTGGAGGTAGATCTCTGTGAGGTTGATAGACTTGTTGGGGCTGTCGTGGAGGTAGATCTCTGTGAGGTTGATGGACTTGATGAGGCTGTCGTGGAGGTAGATCTCTGTGAGGTTGATGGACTTGATGGGGCTGTCGTGGAGGTAGTTCTCTGTGAGGTTGATGGACTTGATGGGGCTGTCGTGGAGGTAGATCTCTGTGAGGTTGATGGACTTGATGGGACTGTAGTGGAGGTAGATCTCTGTGAGGTTGATGGACTTGATGGGGCTGTCGTGGAGGTAGATCTCTGTGAGGTTGGCGGGCAGGACTCCAGCTGCAAGTACTTCTGTCACGTTTATCTGGGGATAAATATAACAGGACTGTTGGTACAAGCATGTGACGGACGTTTATATGGGGACAAATATAAGAAAACTGTAGGTACATGCATGTGGGGGACGTTTATCTGGGGACAAATATAAGAAGACGGTAGGTACATGCATGTGGGGGACGTTTATCTGGGGACAAATATATGAAAACTGCAGGTACATGTACGTGGCAGACGTTTATCTGGGGACAAATATAAGAAAACTGTACCTACATGATGTGGCAGACGTTTATCTGGGAGGAGGTACTGGTCAGTTTGACATGATGACATGGAGGAACTTAAGTACATAAATGATTGGCAGCTCACGAGACATAAAGAAATGGACAGGTATGATCACCAGCGCCCCAAGGTACAGACAAACAGAAGAGATGAAATCTATAATCAATGTGTAAATAAACCTGGCAATGATGCAGGAAAATGGAAACTTATTCGGTTAGTTTTTCCCGGATCGGACAGCACCTCGGAAGTAAACATTTGTAGTAATTGTTTATAGATTGATTGATTGATTGATTTAGGAACCGACATCACAACATTCGGGGCATTCCTATAAGCGCTCCGTCCCCATCCTCAGCAGTCAGCAAAGAATTCCAACACCAATAGTACCAGTAGCAATCTGATTATATGTCCGTCTTGCCTTTCCTCTGAGCGTCGAGCATTCGGCCAGATCCCCTCGTCACTCCTCGCTGTCTCATTCTTACCAGACCATGGTGATCCTTTTGCTCCTCCGAGGTGTACACGTGCTCCCACAAGGCCGCAACCACGTCTGTTTTGTCATGCATCAATACTCCACTAAGATTTGCAGAGACAGCCAATCTATCCGTCTGTTCATTCCCCAGAACACCGGATGACCCGGAGAAAAGATCCAGGCGATGTTTTCCACCCGTGACCTCCGAAGCGAAGCAAGCCACTCTGCCCGAAGCTTGCCTGTCCTAACCTTCCTCGGCATGCTTTCTGAGTCAGTTACAATCACGATGTGTGTATGTGTGTGTGTGTGTGTGTATCGTATTCTCAATCCAGCGGAAAGCTTCACCGCCTCCACCTTCATTCTTAAGCTAGATGTTGTGGTATCATATGTCAGGCTCTCCTGCACCAAACGTCGACTATTAGCTTTTGCTAAGAACCCCCAGGCACTTCTCCAACCTCTCAAAACCGACCCATCTGCGTAGATAATCACATCATCCGAGGGAGCATTATCCTGAATTAGTTGCTGGATTTCATCTTCCGTGGCTCCTGCTGGCCGCTCTCTGCGTCATAAGAGATATGAGTGTAGAACCATTATCTGATCGCGATAAGCGTGGGCGTTCATAGTTCACAGTCTGACTTGATCCTCAGTGTCTTGGATCAGCTCTTTGTTCATGCCTCGATTATACCATGTATACAAGCCGTCCACATATTGATCTCTCTGTCTTTCTCTTGTTAATCTTCCATAAATCTTCTCATCATCAAATGCGCAAAACTCATCACTATCCACGTTTGATTTCTTGAATCAATTTTGGGTTTTATTTGTTTCTTGTAGGACTTCTTTGTAGCTTTTTCTTTTCGCTCAGTGTATTCTTTGCATTTTCTCCACACACCATATTTTCATGACCGGTGTAAGTTTCTGATCGTGTCTGCTTATTGTCCATAAATTTAGACTAGTCTAAGCAAAAGCAGGAGTACACAAGGTGAAAAATATTCTCTGCAATTCATCTTCGTCAACCCAGTGATCACAAGTATTATTATATGTGTTAGGTTAAGTATCAGGGGATACAACCATGGGCATTATTTCTGTATAGGCCACAAGGGACACAACTATACTAACTTCTGGGTTTGAAAAATCCGAAGATGGTTTATTTAAGTACAATATGTATAATCAGACGGAGAATCTCTTTTTAATAGGTAATTAATCGCTATCAGTTGACAACAAATATTTGAACATTTATGAAATGTGTGAAATGAGTGACATGTGATGCTCTATGACACATAAAATAATACTCCAATTTTTATGTCCACGGCCGACATATTCTTTATTTTATCTTCCACAATCTTGTAGACTGGCGGCGTACCCGTTGCTGGCTATATATAGTTTTTGACAGGTACATCAAATGTGCCTAGTAATTGAATACGGTTGCTATTGAGTTCGTAACTTGTGGTATTTCGGCTACAAGAAAAAGCCATTTACAGGTCACACACACGCGTAGACCAATTGTTATCTTAATTTATCAAGGGAGCAGAACTGCATCACGAGACACTTTGTAGTACTATACAACACCCTTGTCTTATAGTCCATGCCGTGTGGTGGTGATGATCATATCTCTCTAAACGTTAAGAAATCTGATAATTTGCTTCACTGTCCTGGGTGAGAGAGATGGGAGTAAAGTGGTGAGCTGCCAGACATGAACATTTTGCCAAGAGCACAAGATATTTGATTAACCAACACAGAACTGGTACAGTCAGTCGATATGAACTAGAAGAGATGTTGAGGAAGAGATTGGAACAAAGTTGTACCTGTCCGGAGTGCGATGACACTTGATCTTCAGTCACCACTAATCCTGTAAAACAGAAAGAATCTAACTACGTCGGCAGAACAGAGAGGTCGTAGAACACATACACAATTTAATTGACAAAATAATAAACAAAGACTGGTAACCTGGCAACGCCTACACACCGCCAGTTCTCTACGTCATTGATTGGACGGCACGTTGTGGAAACGTATTTGGGAAAGTATTTGGTTGTTTCGAGATTTGATGTTTAAAGATTGAGAACAAACCACTACTGGCATCGTTGATCGCATTCCGGCGTGAACCTTAAGCCTTGTTGACGTCAGATTGGAAACATACCTGAACAAGTCATTATTCTGTGCCTCAGAACAGGACACAATAGATTACGCAACCACGTGTACACAAAATTCAGGATTGGAGACTCAGCCATGTGCACATGTGGTTTGGCGTCGCAGACAGCAGAGCACATACCCCAAGACTGCCCAAATTACAACATACCCAGGCATACCTTCTGGCCTAGAGAGACGACAGTGGAAGATAACTCTATGGACCGCTGAATGAACTAAAAGAGACGGTTAAATTCATACAAGAGACAACATTGCAGTTATATATATATTTCAAACGAACGAAATAAGAAGAAGTCAGACTGGAAGCACTAGACTGGAGTTCGCTCTCATCTGAGCGCATCAGTAGTGCATATCCCTGACTGGACACGGGATCGACCTCCGGATCACTGGCGTGTGAGGCGGGTGTGCAAACACTGACCACGCGATTTACGCTGGACGCGGCCAATTATCATACTAGAATATTGCAACGTCATTCATTCATTCATTCATTCATTCATTCATTCATTCATTCATTAGTATGTCCTTTGCAGAAGCTTGCTCCCATAACAGCCTTCCGGCAAAACTCTCGATCATAAGCAAGATGTCCCGCGTCCGATACACCCATCTGGAGATAATCCACCACATCCTTCACCCATCTTTGTGACATATTTGCCAACCATCATTTTCAACGCGTCAACAATTTCACATCACGAACCAGAGAACTCACACACTTGAACGCACCATTATGAATCTAACGCAAGTTGACACTTTGGATGGATGGATGTCATCAAATAATAGAAAACTTCAGCGTCTACAACTAAAAAAACGAGTGGTGGTAAGAGATCATGTGATTTAAATTTAACCCAAGTGAGCGTCTCTTTCCTCAAAACCCGCACACTCTCAATTCTTCAGCTTGACGACCGGTCAGAAAGTTTGTGTGACCTGTCCTTTTCTGAGTGCAAAAACTGCAGTTTGATTCAAGAACTGAGGTGAGCTTGACAGTCCTCCTATCAATATGATACCCAGACATGTGCAGCGGAGGTATCCAGTGTTGTGTGTTAAAATTAAGTGTATTAGTGATAAATAAATCTCTGAAGTGTAAAATTGACGACTGCTACTTCTGGCTACACTGAGCCATTTTTCCCGGCGAAACCAACATCTCAAACTTTTTCAAAACTGCAACCTCTGATATAATTCACTACAACTATTGACTTTACTATATGCATCTTACATCAATCTACCACAGGAAAATGTTTGAGGCGAAGATTCAAACGCATGTTAGTGCATTACTTCAAAAAACACTTTGAATTGTTTCTGCAGACAGGTCAGTTTGAGCACATTAACTACTGCCTCGTTTGAAAACGAGCATATTTCTGTCTATTTGCAATCTAAGAGACTGAGAGATGGATTATATCTTTTCTTTCCTCTTTACGCATTGAAATAATAGTAGTTGATAGTAATTGATTGTATTTGTATGACAGATTTTAATTAGTCAAAGCACACACTAAACGCATTTGCCTAGAAACAGGTTACGCTTCACAAGACGCCATGTCGATAGACAGCCTAGTTAATCTGTCGAGACCACAAGGTGAATAAAACCTCGGTCTATTGTCATCTAGTGATCACCAACAGAATACACATGTTGAGCACTGGTGATAGTGGTGGTAGAATAAAAATAAGATGAAGAGAAGGAGGGAAGTGAAAAAGGGTATCTTATGTAATAACCTTTGTTCTAATGGATTGTTATCATGATCTCGTATAGATTACTTTGGTAACAAATACACATCAGATATTCTGTATGACAGACATGCATAACAATAACACACTTGGTGAGTTAACCTCATATTAACTACTGATGATGGAGGGGGAAATGGTACAAACTATGAAAACCTAAATGTGTCATAATCATGCAATAGGCCAAAAGAGAATCAGGCCAGTCAATAAATGTATACACTGTGATTGAAGTTCCTAATGTCATTACAGTCCATCCTGTCTGTTGACATCTCTGTCTTATTTGTGTGACAAGTCATCAATGTGGTTCATTGTTTGTGAAATAATTAATTATCTGACAAACTAGCTCAAAAATGAATTCAATCACCCAAAGAGTAAATTAAGACTCTGGATCTTTAAACTGTTCTTGACCCATGTTTCCTTGCACCTGGTTCACCCTGGGTAAATCTTTTTTTAAAGATATTTTCACAGATTGAATGGGGGTTCAAGAGCTATTATATTGCAGGTGAAAAGGGGCATAGTCAGATCTATTTGTTCATTGTTTTTTTTTTTCCCAGGAAAAGAGGACCATTTACTCCTAGACAAAAGTAAACAAAAATGAGTCTGTAAAAGATCAAGGGTCGTATTCTTGGTTTATTTACATATTGGAAGTGGCTGGGGCCCAGTTTCCTTTAACAGAAATGGGTCATGCACATCAGTGATTACCAGTCCCTTCAGAATATACGACAGATTGTGTGCCCGTCTCAGGATGTTTGAAACCCAGCAGACAGTTTTAAATAGCTATTATCCTAGTTAAACCATGGGAATAGATATCTGTCGAGGGATGCTAAACCTTAGAAGACCAATGACAATGGATAGAACAGTGTTCATTGAGTTATAAATGATGCATTGTACTTGTTAAACCATTTCATAAAAATTGGTGTACACAAATTACAGATTTTGAACATTGTCAATTGATGAGTTGATATAGACAGACATCATCTGGGGTATTGATTGACAGTCACATGACAAGATTGACATTTATATATCAATGAGAGTTAGTTACTGATCTTTTCTCCTGAATAGGTTTATATTTCAGTGAGGGTACTCCAGAGGATAATAGAGTGTTAATCTACCTTATAATAAACATTGTTCTCTTTTAGAGAAGATGTCTTTCTGCAGAGGAATTTGGACTTAGAATATTTCTTCAACGATCGAGAAAATCTTTCTCTGGAGGGAAATCTCTGTCAAAATTTCAGATTCTTGTAGAAAGAGTGGAATTATTCTGGTTTCTTCTTTGCCTTCTGTCCTTAGCTTGAGGAGCATTGACAGATAGACAAGAAATTAAGTTGTAACATTTCTAGGTCAGAAACCAATTGTGTTAACCTACCTTTACCTGGGGTTAACCTAATTTAGTTAGTGATCGCTTTGTTTAATATTGTGCATGCTTTGCTGTATATTTACAGAGATCCAAGTAGTGACAAGCTTATCTGGATCAAATCAAACTGCACTCTATTTTCTTTTCTAAAGTAAATAAAAACTAAACAAATAGGCATGGCCGAAGCTGCTAAATTCCGGGCCCAGATAATGGAGATAGGTAAACAATGCAATTTAGGCGGCCCTGAGCTGGCTAAATTTGTCTCTGATGAATTCGACAGGAGGGAAAGACTCCAGGCCGTCATAGCCCTCAAAGAAAAACAAGCACAAGCTGAATTAGCTGAAAAGGAGAAGCAAACTCAAGCTGAGATCGCTGAGAGGGAAAAAAAACTCCAAGCTGAATTGGCTGAAAAGGAGAAACAACTTCAAGCTGATATAGCTGAAAAAGAAAAAGCACGCCTACAAGCTTACGAATTGGAACAAAGGAGATTTCAGGCAGAATTGGATGAGAAGGAGAAACGACTTCAGGCTGAAATCGCCTTGAAAGAGGATGAAATTAGGGATAGGGAAAGAGAACGTCAACACCAGTTGGAGTTGAAGAGAATGGAAACTGACTTGGAAATCCGAAAACTAGAGGGAGGGATCGGACCCACCCCCTCCAACTCATTAGGTTTTCCAGTGGCAGATCCTTTCTGTTTTATAGGATTAGTGGTGGCTGAGGATCAATATCAGGTTTCTTAACGTATAGAGAGATATGATTATCAACACCACACGGCGTGGACTATAAGAAGATGTTTTAAGGAGCTACATAGTGTTTGGTGATGCAGTTCTGCTTCCTTGATAAATGAAGATAACAATCGGTCTGACATGTGTGTGACCTGTTAATGGCATTTTCTTGTAGCCGAAATACCCAAGTCTGAGAAGGCAGTAGTTACCGTATTCAACTGCTAGGCACATTTCATGTACCGGTCAAAAATATCACGTAATGAAGACGCCACAATGAACAGTGCATATAAGACATGATATAAAGCTGATGACACATTGTTCGCCTTGTACGCAAAAATGGGATTTTTATTTTATGTGTCAAAGATAATCACATGTCATATTTTTACACATATTTAATACATTCCCAAATATTGTTCTCATCTGATAGCGATTAGTTACCTCTTGCCACGAGATTATCCATCTGATAATATATTTTGTACTTAATTAACCTTCTTTGGATTGTTCAAATCAAGAAGTTAGTATTGTTGCTTCCCTTGTGGACAATACAGAAATTACCTCCATGGTTGTATCCCCTGATACAATTTAACAGCTATAATAATTGTCTTCACTAGGTTGAGGAACATAAACTTCATCTTCTGAAATGCTGCTTTTGCTTATATTAATCTACATTACGGACAATGAGCAGACACGATACGAAACATATACTGGCAATGGAAATGTGGTTTCTGAGGACAATGCAAATAATACCTTGGGCGGAAAGCAAAAGCAACACACAATTTCTACAAGAAACAAATAAATCCCAAAATCGGTTCGAGAAATCAGACGTGGACTGTCGTGAGTTTTGTGCATTTTATGATGAGAAAAAACAATTAAGAAACATTGTGAAAGCTAGCAAAATGTATGGAAGATAAACAAGGGAAAGACAGAGATATCTATATCTGGACGGCTTGTATTCATAGTTTAATCGAGGCATGAGCACAGAGCTGATCCAAGACTGTGAGGATCAATTCAGACGGCGAACCATGAAAGCTCTCGCTTATCTGATAATGGTTCTACACTGAAAATATTACGCCAGATTTGTAGGAATGTAACAAATTGGATGGAGGAGTTGTTTTCATGCCTCGATTATGCCATGTATCCAAGCCATCCAGATACTGATATGTCTGTCTTTCCCTGGTTCAATTTAATGTTTCCCTACAGTTTATGCTCATCATAACATGCACAAAACTCACGACCGTTCACGTCTGATTTCTCGAATAAATGTTGGGTCTTATTTGTTTCTTGCAGGACTTCCTTTTTCCTTTTTATGTCCACCCTTGGTATTTTGTGCATTTTCCTCAGAAATCACATGTCCATGGCCGGTATATATTTTCTGATCGTGTCTGCTTATTGTCCATAAATGTAGAGTTGTCCAAGCAAAAGCAGCATTTAACAAGGTGAACAAAATGCTCTGCAATTTATCTCCGTCAACCAAGTGAAGGCAATTATTATAGCTGTTAAATTAATAATAAGGGATACAACCATTGACATTATTTCGGTATAGGCAACAAGGGTTGCAACAATGCTAACTTCTGGTTGTGAAAAATCCGAAGATAATGTAATCAAGTCCAAAACTTATAATTAGATGTGGAGTCTCTTGGTAAAAGATAACTATTCGCTATCAGTTGACTACAACTATTTGAAAATGTATGAATTATGTGAAATGAAGGTTATGTGATTCTCTTTAATACATAAAACTAGGACTCATATTCTTGTATAAAAGGCTAACATTATATCATCAATTGTCTTTAATTTTTAATAAGCAGATACGACGACGTTCTAAATGTTAATTTTTGACAGGTACATGAAATGTGCCTAGCAATTGAATACGGTTACTACTGTGTTCGCAAGTTGTCGTATTTCGGCCTCAAGAACAAGCCATTTTCAGGTCGCGCGGTCGCGCACACTCACACATACACACACGCACACACACTCGCACGCTCAAGAGCACACACACGCACGTCAGAACCGTTTTTACCTTAATTTATCAAGTGAGCATAACTGCATCACCAAACACTTTATAGCACCGTGTGGTGTTGATGATCATACCTCCCTATACGTTAAGAAACCTGATAATCTGCTTCCCTGTCCTGAGTGAGAGAAGGATCAGCTGGGAGGATTAATCTTATTGTTTTAGTCCATGGTGTGTGCAGTTTCTGCTGTATGTACCTGTCAACACACAGCGAAATATGCCAGGGAATAAATAATGCGATCTATTGTTGGTATCCTCGTTATTCATATTCATGAAACCTATGTCTATATATGTGTCTGTCTCACAAATGCTCTGTCTATCATCATCATCATAATTAACTGCCTTGCCTTTCTATATGGTATGCATGTTGTCATTCTGAATCATCGTGTCTAACTCGTCAAGTGTATCTGTATTGCATGTATCTGGGCGAGTGTGCACTGTGTATTGTAATGTGCACTGTTTAATGTTGTGTGGTAAGTTTACAATGCAAGAATTAAAGATTAATGTTCTAATACCAACATACAGACTGACATAGTTGTGTATGTTTGTTTCTATAGATATATGAATCTACGATGTGTTTGTTCCGTAGAGTGAGGCACAAATCTCGTGTACATACACACCTAACACACACACACACAAACACTCACAGACACACCCACCTAATTAGATATAAACACACACACACCCGCTGGATTAGATATAAACACACACACACACTCTCATACACACACACACACACACACACACACACACATATATATATATATATATATAACGATAATCGTGGGCGTTCATGGTTCGCCTTCTGACTTTAATCTTCAGAGACTTGGATCAGCTCTGTGTTCATGCCTCGATTATACTATATTTATATACTAGCCGTTAAGATATTGATCGCTCTTTCTTTCACTTTTTATTTTCCAAAAAATTTTGCCAGCTGTCACAATGTTTCACTACAGTTTGTTCTCATCATAAAAGAAACAAAACTCACGACCTTCGACGTCTGAATTTTCAAATCAATTTTAGGTTTTATTTGTTTCTTGTAGGACTTCCGTGTTGCTTTTTCTGTCCACTCATGGTATTGTTTCTATTTTCCTCAGAAACCACATTTCCATTGACGGTAATGGAAAATATCTTGGTAAAAGCTAACTAATCGCTATCAGGTGACAACAAATATTTATGAAATTTGTGAAATAAAAGACATGTGATTCTCTTTGACACATAAAATAACAACCCCATTATTGTTTACAAAGAGAACAATATGGCATCAACTTTATTGTAATTGACAGTAGTCCGGATAAGCCAAAGATATGAGTGTTATTTTTGACAGGTACATGAAATGTGCCTAGTAATTGGATCTCGGCCTTTTGGCTAAGATCAAAGTGTGTTTGCTGCACCATTCAGTAGTACACTTGGTCTGGTTGGAGGCCGGGATTGCTTGCTTGCTTGCTTGTGTTCGTTGGCTTGAGCTCCAACGCGAGGTCCTGTATGTCGGATGAAGGCATCCTGTTGTCCAACATCAGTGTGATGTCATACAGGACCTGAGGTTTGCGTGAGTATCCGTTGTCCCATGTCTGGCTTATTGGTGTGCAGACTGGTGGTTCCTCACCGTACAGGCAGACACTCTCCGACTTCGGAGGAATCGGCGATCCTATTGACTTTAGCCAGGACCCCGAAGGGACCTGTTGCCCAGGACGCTCGACGAGGACGCGTCAACAGGTCTTGGCCAGTATGTAACCCGGCCCTGGTGCCTTGGAAACACCTCTGCGTCCCGGAGGCCGGGATGATCCTTCCTGGTCCTTTGGCTAGGATCAGACACATGTGCTGCTTTACCCCCCTCCCCCCCCCCCACCCAGTAGTGCGCCTGGTCTGGTCGAGGGCCGGGACGATCAAACCACCTCACATAACTTTACATAAGATGTGGGCCTGGTGGACTACTGTGGGCAATGGCTCAGAAAAAAAGGGGAGGGGAACCGCCAACCACCCCCCCACCCCCCCCCCCCCCCAAAAAAAAAAACAATAGTAATTGCATACGGCTATGATTGAGTTCACAAGTTGTGGTATTTCGGCTACAAGAAAAAGCCATTTACATGTCACACACACGCACACGTCAGACCAGTAGTTGTCTTAATATATCAAGGAAGCAGCATTACATCACCAAACAGTTTGCAGTACACTAAAACATCTTCTTCTTATAGTCCACTGCCGTGTGGTGTTGATGATCATATCTCTCTATACGTTAAGAAACCTGATAATCTGCTTCCCTTTCCTGGGTGAGAGAGATGGGATTGAAACGATGAGCTGCCAGACATGAACATTGTGTCAAGTGCACGAGCTATTTGACTAACCAACATAGAATTATACGATCTGTCCATGTGCCCTGGCAGAGATGTTGAGGAGGAGATCGGATCAGAGTTGGATCTCTCTGGAGTGCGTTGACGATGATCCACAGCCACCACTAATCCTATAATGCAGAAATATTCTACCTACATCGGCAGAACAGAGGGCTGGAAGAACACATGCCCAATTGGATTGATACAATAATAAACAAAGACTCTGGTAACATGGCAAATCTACACACCGCACATCTCATACGTCATCGATAGGTCGGCATATTTTGGAAAACGAGCTCTCTGCGTAGCGATGTTCCGTATTCTTACGCAGAAGTAGGATCTGTGTTGCATTTTCCTCCTCTTGAATTCCAAACCAGTCGTTGCACTTTGATAACATTGTTTCTGCTTGTGAGTGGCTAGGTGTAGTTGTGGGTTAGGAACTGATCCGTCATCGTCATCAGTTTCTTCTTCATCAATGGTAGTCACACTAGAAACAAATTCATCACCTGTTCAAAATTTCAAAGCCTCCATCCATTTTGTTACATTTCAACCAAACTGGCGTAAAATGTTCACTGTTTGGCCCTACAGGTGTTGCACATGTGCACAATTTCGTCAACACTAACATAGAACTTATTGTGGAAACTGAAGGAATTGACACGGTTAATGTTGACGGCCATTCATTAGGTTAGACTCTGTAAGTTTAGCCCAGGCAGCTGACTACATTGAAAATAGCGTCCTTTAATTTTTAATCTCAAATTTGTTTAGACGATCACGGATAACAGAAACTGACGGTTAAAACGGTAACGGTTAATATAATTATATATATTTTTTATATTTTTTTGGCAAGATTACGCTCAGTAGTTTGCCATTGCTTTCTGAGCGGCCGGCTGACATACCCCGTAAGTCACCAACGTACCGATTTTCGCGTAAGTTACGTTCGTCACGTGGATATACGGGATTACGGAGACAGTCTCTAAACCCTAGGCCAGGGGGGGCCGGCATAATATATATATATATATATATATATATATATATATATATATATATATATATATATATATATATATATATATATATATATATATATAAGAAATATGAGTGTAGAACCATTATCAGATAGCGTGAGCGTTCATGGTTCGCCGTCTGACTTGATCCTCACATTCCTGGATCAGTTCTGTGCTCATCCCTTGATTAAGCTATGTATCCAAGCCGTCCAGAAAATGCTCTTTCTGTCTTTCCCTTGTTCAATTTACATAAATATTTCTAGCTGTAAGAATGTTTCCCTAAAGTTTATTCTCATCATGAAAACTACAAATCTCACGACCGTCCGCCACTGATTTCTCGAACCAATTTTGAGATATATTTGTTTCTTGTAGAACTTCCGTGTTGCTTTTTCTTTCCGCTCCTGGTATTCTTTGTATTGTCCTCAGAAACCACATTTCCATTGCAAGTATATGTTACTTATCGTGTCTGCGTATTGTTCATAAATGTAGATTTATCTAAGCAAAAGCAGCATTTTACAAGTTGAAGAATATTCTCTGCAGTTTATCTCCGTCAACAATTATTAAAGCTGTTAAATTAATTATCAAGGAATTCAACCATGGAGGTTATTTCAGTATTGGCCACAAGAGATGTAACAATGCTTACTTCTGGTTTTGAAACATCCACATATGGTTAATTAAGTACAAAATGTATTATCAGATGGGGAATGTCTTGATAAGTGGTAACAAGTCGCTCTCAGCTAAGAACAAATACTTGGACATTTATTAAATGTTTGAAAGAAATGCCATGTGATTGTCTGTGACACATACAATTTTTGTGTGTACAAGGCGAACAATATGTCATCAACTTTATTTCATGCCTTCATCTGCACTATTTATTCTTTGGTCTTCATTGTGTTTTATTTTTGACGGGTCTCGGCCTTTTGGCTAAGATCCACAACTGACACACAAGGACGCGGGACCTAGTGGGGTGGCTCTAGTCCCCCTGGGAACCGTCAGACCTTTAACAAAAAACTAACAAACCAACTAATTAGGCCATTAAAAAAAAATTATATGTGCCTAGTAATTGAGTACGGTTACTACTGGCCTCACAAGTTGGGGTATTTCGGCTACAAGAAAATGCTCTTTACAGGTCACACACATGTCAGACCAGTTGTTATCTTAATTTATCAACTGAACAGAACTGCATCATCAAACACTTTGCGTAGCAACCTAAAACATTGTCTTGTTATAGTCCATGCCGTGTGGTGATGATAACCATAGCTCTCAATACTTTAATAAACCTGATAATCTGCTTCCCTGTCCTGAGTGAAAGAGATGGGAGTAAAGCGGATAGCTACCAGACATGAACATTTTGTCAAGAGCAAAAGATATGTGAATAACCAACACATAACTGGTGTGATCAGTCCATCTAAGCTGGAAGAGAAGTTGAGGAGGAGATCGGAGCAAAGTAGGACCTGTCTTGAGTGCGATGACGATGATCCTCAGTCATCACTATTATTTTAAAACAGAAAGAATCTACCTACATCAGCAGAACAGAGAGGTGGAAGAACACATACCCAGTGTGATTGATAAACTAATAAAATAAAAGACTGGTAACCAGGCAAAGCCTACACACCGCTGGCCGAGATGTTGAGGGGGAGATTCTCATGTGTCATAGATTGGACGGCACATTGTGAAAACCGTTCACGTGATCGATAAGGTCACTGCGTTACTTGCTTTGTCGGACACACACAATGGTCGTATGCTAAAGCTATCAGAGGCGAGTGCCATTTATTTACAGAAACCGATTTTGTGCAAACACAAAGATGTGATATTCTATTTAAAATTACCGAGATAGACAATTTAAATTATTGTGTGAATATGTGTGCTATAATCCAGCTTGAGAGATGTATCTTATTAGTTTAGTCCATGTTGTGTACTGTTTCTGCAGTATGTACCTGTCGGGACGCAGCGAAATATGTCAGGCAATACATAGTGCAATCTACTGTTTGTGTCTTCGTTATTCAAATTCACTAAACTTATGTCTGTATATTTGTCTGTTTCACAATTTCTCTGTCTATATGGTATGAATTTTGCCATTTTGGATGATTGTTTCTAAGTCGTCAAGTGTATCTGTATTGCATGTATCTGGGCTAGGGTACACTGCATATTGAAATGTGTGCACTGTTTAATTTTCTGTGGTTTATTTACAATGCAAGAATTAACGAGTAATGTTCTAAGACCAACAGACAGACTGACATAGTTGTAAATATTTGTTTTTATACATATATGAGTTCACGATGTATTCGTTGAGTAGAGTGTGACACAAATCACGTTTACATACACGCCTAACACACTCATACAAACTCACACACCTGCTAGTTATGTGTGTGTGTGTGCGTGCGTGCGTGTGTGTTTGTGTGTGTGTGTGTGTGTGTGTGTGTGTTTCGCTACAGTTTATTCTCATCATAAAATGTACAATACTCACGACCGCCCACGTCTGATTTCTCGTATAAATATTGGGTTTTATTTGTTTCTTGTAGGACTTCCTGGTTGCTTTTTCTTTCCACCAAATGGTATTCTTTACATTTTCCTTAAAAACCACATTTCCTTTCTTGGTATATGTTTCTGATTGTGTCTGCTAATTGTCCATAAATGTTGAGTTGGCCAAACACAAGCAGCAGTTCACATGATGCAGAATATTCCCATCAACCGAGTGAAGACATTCTTCTTCTTCTTCTTCTTCTTCTTCGTCTTCTTCTTCTTCTTCTTCTTCTTCTTCTTCTTCTTCTTCTTCTTCTTCTTCTTCTTCTTCTTCTTCTTCTTCTTCTTCTTCTTCTTCTTCTTCTTCTTCTTCTTCTTTTTCTTCTTCTTCTTCTTCTTCTTCTTCTTCTTCTTCTTCTTCTTCTTCTTCTTCTTCTTCTTCTTCTTCTTCTTCTTCTTCTTCTTCTTCTTCTTCTTCTTCTTCTTCTTCTTCTTCTTCTTCTCTTCTTCTTCTTCTTCTTCTTCTTCTTCTTCTTCTTCTTCTTCTTCTTCTTCATCTTCTTCTTCTTCTTCTTCTTCTTCTTCTTCTTCAGCATTCCGGACCATTGAGGTTCTTTGCTGCAGATACAAGCTATTTCCATTCGTCTCTCTGGTTGACCTTCTCTTGCCAGTCGTTGATTCCAAGTGCTTGTAGGTCTGTATGTATATCATCTCTCCACCGTCTTCTTGGTCTACCTCAAGGTCTACAGTCATTTATTTAATGAGTGTAAGCGAGTTTTGTTTCCCTATTATCTTCCATTCTTTATATATGCCCCAACCATTGCAGTCTATTAGCCTTCATGATACCAGTAATTAGCGGGGACTTAAACAGTTCATAAATGTCTTTGTTGCTTCTTCTTTTCTTCTCTCCACTTTGTGTATCCCTAATGGTTCCAAAGATGCGTCTTAAGAGTTTGTTTTTAAAGGTTTGTAACAAGGCTTCGTCTCCTTTAGTTGTACTCCAGGGTTCAGAGCCATAAAGCACAACTGGTCTGATCAGTGTTTTGTATATTGTGATTTTGGTGTTACGAGATAGCGCATTTGATTTTAGCAAATGTTGTAGTGCATAGTATATCTTATGTCCAGAGTTGATTCTAGCTTGTATTTCGTCCCTTATTATGTTGGAGCAGTTGAAGATTGTACCCAGGTATTTGTATGTTTCCGTTCTTTTAATGGTCATATGGGGGGGGGGGGGGTACGGGGTGTCAGGCATTGGTAGCACCTTTGGTAAGGATGACTCTCATGTCTTTTTCAGGACCCATCCCCCACTGGTCCAAGCCTGACACCCAGCTCGTGCCTGTGGCTCCTAGTAGCTGTCAGCATGCGACAGCGGCCACCCCCCGCGCAACAGCTGTGAGAGGCTGGCTAAACCAGGCAAGGGTATCCGATTTGGTGTCAAACCAAGAGGTAAACTAGGGTATGCCTACCCAGCATGTGAAGACAGGATTCGGCAGACTGCGCGGAAGAAATCATTCCTGATTCAACGGGCAAGACGGCGTTTACCTGCAAAGCGTTGTGGAACGTAATGAGCACGGCAAGGCACGTAGAGCGCCCTGGTCATCCACTGCACCTGTATTCGTCTCCAGTCGTCTCGACGTGTCGTGCCACTGGACTCAGAGAGAGTGAGATCGACGAATTGCGCAACTCTTCCTCACTTTAATCCAAGTCATCGCGCAAGTCATTCTTCATCCGCGTCATATATCACCTTCAAGCCCTGTGGCGATGGGCGAGCGGCGAAGTGGCAGGCGTGGGTACGCTGGCAGCCGTAGTCGCAGACCTGCACACAGGCGGCTCAGGCCATATGGTCGTCTTCTACTGACCGGAGCAGCAGTGGGATTTGGCAGCCCCCTGAGCGACTGAGCAGCCCTCTATAGGAACACACTGCTCACCTCCATAGCATGAGGAAGGGGCTAGAAAATGTGCCCTAAAAATTGTCTGCTCCATCACTACCTAACCAGCTAGCCGCGGTTGGTGGGTACCCTTAACTGCGGTCGACATACAAACAAAGATAAAACAAGCAAAGCTAAAAGAGTAAACCATGTTCCCTTCCCTTGACAATTGGAACTTGGAATGTACGCACCCTACTTGACAGAGACGGCGCGTCGGGTCCAGAGAGACGAACAGCACTGATTGGGAGAGAGCTGGGCAGGTACAACATCGACATTGCAGCCTTGAGCGAGACACGACTTGCAGAAGAAGGCCAAACTGGGAAATAGGTGCCGGCTACACATTTTTCTGGAGTGGAAGGAAAAGCGAGGAAAGACGCCAATCCGGTGTGGGATTTGCCATTAAGTCGGCCCTGGTTGGCAAATTAGCTGAATTTCCAAAGGCTATAAACGACAGGCTCATGACCATGAAGTTGCCCCTGCTGAATGGAAGGAAGCATGCAACCATTGTGAGTGTCTACGCACCAACTATGACCAACGAAGATGATGTCAAGAACAAGTTCTACGATGACCTGCACAATGTATTAACATCTGTTCCCAAAGGAGACACACTTATACTCCTTGGGGATTTCAATGCCAGGGTGGCATTATTGGAAAGCATGGAGTCGGAAATTGTAACAGCAATGGACTCCGCCTCCTTCAGACATGTGCCGAACATGATCTCCTGATTACGAACACAATTTTCCGTCTCCCCATGAGAAATAGGACATCGTGGATGCACCCTCGCTCGAAACACTGGCACCTCATTGACTATGTTATTGTCAGGAGGAGTGACAGACAAGACGTCCGAGTGACAAAATCCATGTGTGGTGCCGAATGTTGGACAGACCATCGTCTCATTGTCTCAAAAACAAACATTCACATCAGGCTACCACGGCGTCCTCAAGGAGTGAAAATGCAAAAAAAAAAGCTAAATGTCACCCGCCTAAACAGCAAGAAATTGCAGCAGTTGTTTGAAAATATGCTGGAAGACCGCCTCAAGCCAAATGCTGCAGCTAAACAGGATACAGAAACAGAATGGAGAGCCCTAAAGGACATAATTTAAAACACTGCTATGGAAATCCTGGGTCCGGCCTCCCGAAAGCATAAAGACTGGTTTGATGAAAATTCCGAAGACATCAACCAATTGCTGGCCGAGAAACATCTTCTCCTCAAGGCACATCTGAATGACCCAAAGTCAACATCAAAAAAAGATGCCTTCAAGAACATTCAGAGAGTAGTGCAGCAGAAACTTTGGCACATGCGGGACTCCTGGCTGAGCAACAAAGCTGATGAAATTCAGGGCTTTGCTGACAGACATTATATGAAAAACTTCTACGACTCACTGAAAGCGGTCTATGGTCCTACATCACCAGGCGTAGTTCCCCTCCTCAGTGCAGATGGGGGAACATTGATCACCGATAAGAAAGAAATCCTTCAACACTGGGCAGAGCATTTCAGCAAAATCTTAAATGCAACTTCCTTCTTCGATGATGAAACCATCAACTGCCTTCCTCAAGTTCCTACCAATGAGACACTTGATGACCTGCCAACCATAGTGGAAGTAAACAAAGCCATCCAGCAACTCTCCAGCAGCAAGGCACCTGGTCCGGACTCCATCCCAGCAGAGATATACAAGGCAGGTGGGTCGGTCCTAACAGAGCAGCTTCACCAAGTCTTTATAAACATATGGGTGAACGAGACCATGCCACAAGATTTCAAGGACGCGTCAATAGTCCACCTTTACAAACGTAAAGGAAACCGCCAATCCTGTGACAACCACCGAGGCATCTCCTTGCTTTCAATTGCAGGGAAGATACTCGCCAGAATTCTTCTCAATCGCCTCACAGCCCATCTCGATCAAGGTCTTCTTCCTGAGAGTCAGTATAGCTTCAGAAAAGAACGAGGAACTGTTGACATGATTTTCGCTGCAAGGTAGCTGCAAGAGAAATGTAATGAACAGAACTGCGAAATGTTCTCCCCTTTCATTGACCTTACCAAGGCTTTTGACACAGTCAGCAGAGAAGGACTGTGGAAGATTATGGCAAAATATGGCTGTCCACGAAAGTTTGTCCAAATAGTGCGGCTATTTCATGATGGCATGCAGGCAAGAGTACAGGAAAATGGCGAACTGTCTGAACCCTTTCCTGTCACCAATGGAGTGAAGCAAGGATGTGTCCTGGCACCAACACTGTTCAGCCTCATGTTTTCAGCCATGCTGATGAATGCCTTCGAGAACGACGACATTGGAATAGACATCAACTACCGTATGGATGGAAAGTTATTCAATCTCAGAAGGCTGAAAGCTAAAACCAAAATTACCAGCGACACCGTCAGAGAGCTCCTGTTTGCTGATGATTGCGCTCTGTACAGCCAACTCAGAGGCGGACATGCAACATAATGTTTCAGCTTTCTCACATGCCTGTGCCAACTTTGGGCTCAATATCAACTTGGAGAAGACTGTAGTTATGTACCAGCCAGCTCCAGGGAATAATCACACTGTGCCGAATATCAAAGTGAATGATCATAGACTAAGTGTTGTGGACAAATTCACCTATCTTGGCAGCACTGTGTCACAAGCTGCCACAATTGATGACGAAGTGAATGCAAGAATCTCCAAGGCCAGTGCGGCCATTTGGCAGACTGTACAAGAATGTATGGGACAGAACTGGAATAAGCCTGCAAACAAAGCTAAAAGTCTACAAAGCAGTTGTATTATCCACACTGCTATATGCTTGTGAAACCTGGACTGTTTATCAGCGACACGCTAGGAAATTAAACCACTTCCACACAGTCTGCCTAAGGAAGCTACTGAAGATTAAATGGCAAGACAAGATTCCAGACACTGAAGTCCTAGAAAGAGCATCCATGCCCAGTATCCACACTCTACTGATGAAGAATCAGATTCGCTGGGCTGGTCACTTGACTCGCATGCCAGATCACAGGCTCCCTAAACGAATTTTTTACAGCGAACTGCGTTGTGGTAAACGCTCCCAAGGTGGCCAGAGGAAACGCTTTAAAGACACTGAAAATTTCACTGAAGGCTTTTGGAATTCATCATGACACCTGGGAGGCTGCAGCCAGAGACCGAAATTCGTGGCGTGCATCATTGCGCAAAGGTGCAGTCATATGTGAGGCAACCAGGACTGCAAGAGCTGTGAAGAAAAGGCAGGACAGAAAAACTACTGCAGGAAATCCTCCTCCAGAAACGTCAAGCATTCCTTGCCCACATTGTCAAAGAACATTTCGAGCCAAAATAGGCCTTATCAGCCATCTTAGAACCCACGGCTCCATACCTTCAACCCCACTGGATGAAATGAATGGTCATCATCATTCTTGATGGACAAACAACAATGGTCATATTATCTATTAACAGGTGTGGTAGAATTAAACAAAGTGTTCATTTTGAATGAATTATGCGCCATGGGTTGGTCAGAAGAAGTCGTCGCAGGCATTCAGGCAAGCATCACATTGCTTAATTTGGCGGAGAATGCCGTCCTCAAGAAAGGATTGTGGTTGCTCACTGAACCAAGTGTTTACAGCTTTCATTACGTCTGTATCTGTGTGAAAACGGTGCTCCTTGAGAGCCATTTTTAGAGGTCTGAACAAATGAAAATCACTTGGTGACAAATTAGAACTATTGGCTGGATGTTGCAGAATTTCCCACTTCTTCCTTGCTAATGCGTCCTGTACAATCTTTCCGACATGCGGACGAGCATTATCGTGCAACAAAATCACACCGCGAAAAAGCATGCCCAGTCATTTATTCTTGATGTCTTTTTGCAGCTTGTCTAGTGTTTGCAAGTAGTGGGTAGAGTTGATGTTGACACCAGGTTCTTTAAAGTCAGCCAATAATAGCACTTCGTGGTCACAAAATGCGCTCAGCATAACCTTACCAGCGGAAACATGTAACTTGAATTGTTTGGCTTTTGGTGATCCAGCATGTTTTCATTGCATGCTCTCTCTCTTTTGCTGCTCGGCTCAAAGTGGTGACACCATGATTAATCGCCTGCCACTATGCGGAAGAGAAA
>JACEFZ010024581.1:125000-142526 GCA_014155875.1 Cepaea nemoralis | reverse complement strand
GAAAACAAAAATAAAAGGCCCCTTTGGGGACAAAACATGATTGTGTGACACAGTGTAACGCAGACAGTTGATTTAGGCAGAAGTGCTTTGGCACTGCAGTTATGGATTGTAATAATGTCTACCGTGTGCGAATTAAGTGGATTTAATTTTACACGTGCCTGTCATGGCAAATGTAGATGTGATTTAGTAGAACTGCGGTGTTGCCTAAGGTAGTTCATATTGTATAATTAGTCCTAATTAATTTAGGCAGTAGCATGGTTGAAACTAGCTAGAGTAGTGAAGTGATAATTAGCTCTGTTAGTTGAAAATAGAGTAGTGAAGTGTTGATAAGCTCTACTAGTTGAGAATTGAGTAATGGGGGATAATTGGGATCTTCCAGTGGGTGCTCCCTGGTGGGCGGGGTTCCGCATTCTGTTTGTTTGTTTTTTCTTCTTGTCTTGACCTGATGAAAACCAATGTGTTGAGTTCATCTGTCCCTGACAGAGTTAGGTTCACTGTATTTTTCTGAGCAAGGCCGATGGCCCACGATCATCTAATAAGGATCAGTGACGGGGAGGCTATCACCAGTTGTGTTATATATTTTACAGGTTCCCTCTGGTTGGGATGAAGAACACAGAACCATTGAAAAATCAGATCCGGATAATTTTTGGTGCAGGAAGATTGGCCAGCAACTTTCTCAATGGGCCTATGCTAGAAGAAGTTGATAAACATTGCTCGGTGGAGCTGAATAGGTATAAGTATCCCACAGGATAAATATTGAGAACATTACTAAGAAGACTTTCACACTACCTGTGGACAGCAACATAGTAATGGGTTTTGATTTTCATACCATTCGTGAATATACCAGTGGTGATGGATGTTCAGTCCACTTATTACTAGAACAGTAGGGATTGATGTTCACATTACATGAAACCAAAACATTGGAGAGTGGTTGTTCCACGTATCAAGGAAATCATAACATTAAGACAGTTATCTAGAAAATTAAGAGATCTATTTGAGTCTAGATACAATGACTGTTTTAAGAGTGAAAACTGTAGAACATTTCGCAAGAAGGAAAAACGTCATGTTCATGGGACAGTGTTCCACTTTTTCACTGGGCAGGAATTGTGTGGTCTCAGTTTCTATAAACTATTAGGAACAGTTTTTTTTTAGGAACAAAAATAGTATCATTCCCAGGACTGTAGATTTGAATGGGAATCAGACCTCATGGTTATCAAGCTCCTGGAGGAGGACATGTCTGGAGGGAGAGACAGCGGCATTTGGTGAGGTCCATTGTGCTGATTCTTGTGATGTCGTGTAATCCTTGCCATGATGAGTGGACTCTGATCATGAACTTTGTGGTCTGACCTCTACATTTACATTAGAATACCCAACACACATTTTCTTCGCATACACGTCTCACGTACATTACACTTTTCTTTTAATAATTAATCTTTATTAATTTTTAGAAGCAAGAGTTGTTGAATATGTTGCGTTGGGGAAGCATGAGAGGGGGCATAGTACGACAGGGTGAGCAAGAGTGAGAAGAAGGTGTCTTCAGAACTGAAGGAGTGTTGTTGGACGGAAGTCTGCTGGATATCTCCAGGATATTGATAAGGGGTAAAATATAATGTGGGTGTTGACTCCCCTCACTCCAGGGACGACACTTTAAAGTAAGACACGACATTATTGGGGGCTCGTAAACGGGATCTTGGACAGCGGGATCTCTCGTACACGTAATCCTTGGACAGCGAGATCTCTTGCAGGTGGGATCCTTTGACAGTGGGATCTTCTGACAACGGGGTCTTTTGACACGGGATCCTTAGTTATAGGACGGAGATATCATATTAGAGAATCCAGCTAGAGTGAATGTGGATAGGGGTTAAGACACATATCTTACCTGTTCACACTTCACACGTCTGCATAGGTCTGTGGTCCTGATTCTACTCTTGTCACTGAGTGATTGTGTTGTGGTGTGCTGTGTGTGGTAAATATATAGATTTATAGTACTTGTTCATATATCTATATATTAGTTTGCAGTTAAATTGTACTCAACCTGCTAGCTTACCTCTCTGAAAAATGGCCACTCCTAAACTAACCACGGCAGAACTAAGGGCAAAGGGGGAAGAAATGGGATTGTCGGGTTCTGCACTAACAGATTACATACAGGAGGTGGAGAGAGAGTATCGTCAAGCAGAAAGAGAAGATCGAAAGGCTGAGTTGGAATTGAGAAGGATGGAGTTGGAACAAGAAGCTAGGAAATTGGAAGCAGAGCAAGCTGCGAAGAAACTTGAGGCTGAGCAAGCCACTAGAAGGCTGGAATTTAAAGCTATGCAAGCATCTAAGAAATTTGAAGCTGAGCAAGCAGCTAAGAAATTTGAAGCTGAGCAAGCAGCTAAGAAACTGGAAGCTGAACAAGAAGCTCAGAAAAGGGAGCACGAGTACCGGATGAGGGAACTCGAGTTGAAGAGTCAATCTAATGGGGAAACTGAGGGAGCAGTTGGAGGTTCCTCCATCCCAGGATCAACACCAGTAGGGAGACATAGTTATCATGCTATGAAGTTCCCTCTAGCGATCTACGAAGAGGACAAAGAGAAGATTGACCAGTACCTTCAACGCTTCGAGGCCATGTCCGTGGCTATGGGTCTGGAGCGTAACAAATGGAATCTCAAGCTATCCCAGGGATTACGCGGGACCGGCTACGAGGTTTATTCTCGCCTGCCACCAGGACATGAGAACAATTATGACGAATTGAAGACGGCTCTGCTGAAACGATTCGAGGTTACGTCACATACCTACCGGAAAAAATTTCGAGCAGCGAAACGAGAACCGGGGGAGTTGTTTGCCGCCTACAGTTTGCGTCTAAAATCCTATCTCCATAAGTGGATGGATTTGGCTGGGTTCGCACATGACTATGAGAGTCTGGAAGAGCTCATGGTGGTCGACCAGCTGAAGAAGCAAATGTCGAAACCTCTCAGGACGTTCCTGGGAGAACAAGGAGCGGAACGTATTGACCTCGTGACAAAATTAGCAGAACGGTTCGTCGAGGTACATGGGGAGGCAGGGGAAAACCTTTCCACCAACACCAAAAGTCAGGAGAAACATGACAAGAAGAAAGCCAAAAACTCAGGAACCAAAAAGGGGGAACCTTATGTGCAAAAATCAGAGGATAGTTCAGAGAAGACGAAGGAGGGAAGCAAGAGCACTTCAAGCTCTACACCAAAACGACCGTGGTCGGAGAAGTGGTGTTCAATTTGTAAGTCACCCTCTCACAATACGAGGGACTGCAAATCGAAGGCTAAGAGCCCTCACTTCGCAGCATGTCAAGTGACTTCCAAGGAGGTTGTCACGGAAAATGCCAAGGTCAACAAGGAAGCTCGCCACCAGGAGAGCTCACTCAAGTCCGGCACTAGAAAATCTAGGACAGGGAAATGGTGCAACCAATGCAAGTCAAACACGCACAATGCTATTGACTGCAGGGGAAAGTCAGGAGACTCTAAATTCGTCGTGTGCCCCGGGAAACCTAAGGTGGAGCCCACTGAACAGGTCGAGGCCGAGGAAGAGACTCCAGACCAGGAAAAACCACCTGTAGTGGAATTGGTAGAGGTTAACGGTCGTCAAGTGGAGTGTTTGTACGACACAGGACTGGACGGGGAGGCCGTGATTTCTGCGGATCTGGTACATCCAGAACAATTCACAGGTGAGACCATGGAGATACAGCCTGCACAGAAGAGTGCTGTGGCCATGAAGTTGCCCATTGCTAATGTGGAGATTCGGTCAAGGTATGTCACCGGCACAATCAAGGCCGCTGTATTGACCGATCCCATTTTTCCAGTAATCCTTGGTTGCCGGTATGTCTTTCTGGGAATGCCCAGGGAGCCAATCCATATGGGAGCAATACAGACTCGCTCTCAGACGAGAACGGAAGAGGCAGAAGCAATTGTGACTAACCCACTGCCGGGGGAGCTACGAACTGCCCAGAGTGAGGATGCTACTTTACGTCCTTGCTACAAAAAGCTGCAGAGAAGTGCTGATCCACCAGGACGGGGGCAGTACTACATGAAGAATAGGATACTCTACAGGAGAGCAGGAAGGGGAGACAACCTATACGGTCAGTTGGTCGTCCCGAAAGCTCACCGGTCCCAGATTCTTCATATGGGGCATACCATCTCCTTTAGTGGACACTATGGGTATTGCCGCCACCATGCAGCGAATTTCCTGCCATTACTATTGGCCGGGAATGACAGATGATGTGCGTCGGTATGTGAAGTCATGCCCTGAGTGCCAGAGGGTGGCACCGAAACACTGGACAGCACCGGTGGTCTTGGGTGAGATGCCCATCATGAACTCTCCTTTCGAGAGGGTAGCCATCGATATCGTGGGTCCACTTCCCAGGACTAGGAAGAGGAACATGTAT
The DNA here is from genome assembly GCA_014155875.1 of Cepaea nemoralis. Lineage (NCBI taxonomy): Eukaryota > Metazoa > Mollusca > Gastropoda > Stylommatophora > Helicidae > Cepaea > Cepaea nemoralis. Next base: position 138,130 of record JACEFZ010024581.1, on the reverse strand, counting down.
ATACTCACAATGGTGGATTGCTGTACAATGTGGGGTGAAGCCATACCGTTGACCACGATTGACTCGAAACGAGTGGCGGACGCACTGATGGAGGCCTTTACCAGATTAGGCTTCCCTGATCAAATTCTGACGGACAATAGGTCCCAGTTTTGTAGAAAACTCATGGAGGAGGTATTTATGGTGTTTCACTCTAACCACATACATACCAGCCCTTACCACCCTCAAGCCAATAGACAAGTAGAGCGTTTCAACGGCACGTTGATGACAATGCTCAGGAAACTGGCACAGGAAAAACCTGATAGGTGGGATGAATATATCCCAGCAGCACTCTTTGCCTATCGGGAAGTTCCTCATGGCTCAACAGGACTACCACCCGCTACGTTGCTGTTTGGTCGTCCAATCAAAGGACCGTTGGAAGCCATGTTGAGGAGTTGGACTGAAGAGGGGACGTCAGAAGAAGTGATCTCTTCCTATAAATACGTGGAGGAACTGAAAGAAAAACTCCACAAGGGATGGACTCTGGCGAATCAAAACTTGAAAAAGGCCAGAAAAAGACATGCGGCTTACTACAACCGTAGGTCTAAAGACAGATCTCTAGAGGTGGGAGACAAAGTCTTGTTGCTACTCCCAACGGGAAACAACAAACTGGAGATAGGTTGGCAAGGACCATTTCCCGTGGAAAGGGTGATATCCAGAACCAACTATCAGATCCGGATCCGGGGAAAGTCGAAGATTTTCCATATCAATCTCTTGCGGAAATACGAAGAGAGACCCGGAGACAAGGCAGCTCACCTCATGGCAATGGCAGTTGCAGTGGAGACTGAAGTGGGAACCAACGAGGGCAGGGAATATCCCTTGGTACACCAGGAAACCTATAGGGATGTGCAAGTGAACCCTGATCTGACTTCCCAGGAGAGGGAAAAGATTACCCAGGTTCTCAAGTCTCATAAGGAGATACTGACTGATAAACCAGGACGAACGAGGTTGGTGGAGTTCGAGATGACTTTGACCACTGAGGAACCTGTTCGCCAAAAGGTTTACCCAGTGCCATTCTCTAAAGAAAAGGCCCTGGAGGAGAAAAATCAGAAATGCACCAAGGCCATAATCGAAGAAGGATGTGAGATCCTTTCTCTCGTTATGTGGGTTTTACCAAAAATTTATCCCACATTGTGCTGAAATGGGAGCTCCATTGACGGAAACCTTGAAAAAGGGATTCCCGGACCAAATCATTTGGACACCAGAATGTGAGACTGCCTATAGTCAGTTAAAGGAGGCCTTGGTCAGCAAACCTGTATTACAGCTCCCTGACCTTTCCAAACCATTTGTGTTGAGAACGGATGCGAGTGGGATTGGGATTGGGGCAGCCTTGTTACAGGAAGGAAAAGACGATGCTTCGGTTTTGAAACCTGTGGCATACGCAAGTAAGAAACTTCTCCAGGCTGAGAGGAATTATTCGACCGTCGAGAGAGAGTGCTTGTCTCTCGTATGGGCCGTACAAAAATTCCAGCCCTATTTGTATGGAGTTAAGTTTCGGGTCCAGTCGGATCATCAGCCCCTGATGTTCCTGGCTACTTCTCAGAAGCTCAACGCCCGTTTGATGCGGTGGTCGTTGTTACTTCAACCCTACAATTTCACAGTGGAGTATATTCCTGGGAAGGAAAATGTTGGAGCGGACTTCTTGTCAAGACACCCAGCTCCTGAAGAAGAGGAATGAATCATCTGGATTGAACTCACGGTGGAGAAGAGTGAGATGGACTACTCTCTTAAGAGGGGGGCCTATGTCATGAAAATCACCGTGGATTAACCAGATGATGATAATACAGATAGTTTGCTTCACGGCGTGTCTTCAAGGCCACACTTGTTTTTAACCGGTACAGAGAAAAATCAGTCTGTGTTCGCAGCTCCAACTTGTTTACTTCGAGTAGCGGTGAGATAAAGACACCCAGGGAACATTGGGAGGTTTCCGACATCAAAGCGAATTGGCGGCTTGTTGTTGAGATGCGGATTCAGACAATGCAGAAACGCGGGTTTGTTTTGGGTGTCAAAACAGGAAAAGACAACTCTTGCATTGATTAAGCCAAAGGGACATAAGATTTCTGAAAAATGGATGATCTGCCCCTTGAGAATCTGATGTATTGACATCAAAGGAACGTCACGTGAACAATTCAAGGCTCTTTGACAAAAACATGATTAGGTGACACAGTGTAACTCAAACAGTTGATTTAGGCAGAAGTGCTGTGGCACTGAAGTTATGGATTGTAATAATGTCTACCGTGTGCGAATTAAGTGGATTTAATTTTACACGTGCCTGTCATGGCAAATGTAGATGTGATTTGGTAGAACTGCGGTGTTGCCTAAGGTAGTTCATATTGTGTAATTAGTCCTAATTAATTTAGGCAGTAGCATGGTTGAAACTAGCTAGAGTAGTGAAGTGATGATTAGCTCTGTTAGTTGAAAATAGAGTAGTGAAGTGTTGATAAGCTCTACTAGTTGAGAATTGAGTAATGGGGGATAATGGGGATCTTCCAGTGGGTGCTCCCTGGTGGGCGGGGTTCCGCATTCTGTTTGTTTTTTTTTCTTCTTGTCTTGGCCTGATGAAAACCAATGTGTTGAGTTCATCTGTCCCTGACAGAGTTAGGTTCACTGTATTTTTCTGAGCAAGGCCGATGGCCCACGATCATCTAATAAGGATCAGTGACGGGGAGGCTATCACCAGTTGTGTTATATATTTTACAGGTTCCCTCTGGTTGGGATGAAGAACACAGAACCATTGAAAAATCAGATCCCGGATAATTTTTGGTGCAGGAAGATTGGCCAGCAACTTTCTCAATGGGCCTATGCTAGAAGAAGTTGATAAACATTGCTCGGTGGAGCTGAATAGTATAAGTATCCCACAGGATAAATACTGAGAACATTACTAAGAAGATTTCACACTACCTGTGGATAGCAACATAGTAATGAGTTTTGATTTTCATACCATTCGTGAATATACCAGTGATGATGGATGTTCAGTCCACTTATTACTAGAACAGTAGGGATTCATGTTCACATTACATGAAACCAAAACATTGGAGAGTGGTTGTTCCACGTATCAAAGAAATCATAACATTAAGACGTTATTTAGAAAATTAAGAGATCTATTTGAGTCTAGATACAATGACTGTTTTAAGAGTGAAAACTGTAGAACATTTCGCAAGAAGGAAAAACGTCATGTTCATGGGACAGTGTTCCACTTTTTCACTGGGCAGGAATTGTGTGGTCTCAGTTTCTATAAACTATTAGGAACAGTTTTTTTGTTAGGAACAAAAATAGTATCATTCCCAGACTGTAGATTTGAATGGGAATCAGACCTCATGGTTATCAAAGCTCCTGGAGGAGGACATGTCTGGAGGGAGAGACGCGGCATTTGGTGAGGTCCATTGTGCTGATTCTTGTGATGTCGTGTAATCCTTGCCATGATGAGTGGACTCTGATCATGAACTTTGTGGTCTGACCTCTACATTTACATTAGAATACACAACACACATTTTCTTCGCATACACGTCTCACGTACATTACACTTTTCTTTTAATAAATTAATCTTTATTAATTTTTAGAAGCAAGAGTTGTTGAATATGTGGCGTTGGGGAAGCATGAGAGGGGGCATGATCCAGGGGTGAGCAAGAGTGAGAAGAAGGTGTCTTCAGATTGAGGGTGTGTTGTGGACGGAGTCTGCTGGATATCTCCATGATATTGATAAGGGGTAAAATATAATGTGGGTGTTGACTCCCCTCGCTCCAGGGACGACACTTTAAAGTAAGACACAACAAATTTCTTTCTTTGTCCTCGCGGAATCATTCTGTCAATCCGCCAAGTGTCCTTCGTGCCGCTTGTCTCTTCCATTTCCATGTATTCATTCAGCCACTGAAGCGCCATTAAGCCAATATTTAGCCTACCTATGGTTGCAGAATTAACGTACGCTGCCGCCTTGTTGAAACTCCCAAATCAGTCTGGTGTTGTTATTGACGTTGCCGTGTGACGATTCTGTGTAGTCGCGTCATCTCTTTCACTTTTCTTAGCGTTGTGGTTCTGGGATTCTAGGATCTTTCCTATTTACGTCATTATGTCGTACCTCCTACTTGGCAGTATGCCCCCTCCCCTTTGAAAATGATGCAATCATTTTTAACTGACGAAAATTAAATTCACCTGACAAGTAGCAGTGCAGACTTAATGAGCCTTATATTAAGCTAATAGGATGGTATGGTTTCCTATAAATCACACACAAAATATAAAAAAATGTATTATTATACGACGGGCACGCACTCCTACCTACACCCACGGTAGACGTCGTGTAGCAATGCCTATGGGAGGACTGTGCTAACTATCTAAAACCCAGTAGTCCCTCATTTGTCGAAACCGACAAGCGTCCTAACCCAAGTTATAAAAAAACGAGTGAGAGGACGTGTGTGATTAACAGGTGCCAGTCCGTCAAAATTAGTATTGTCCTGTAACTATATCTTCAATTTATTTCCAACTGCTATGTCATCCGTCCTTATCAAGTGGATTGTTGAGCTTTGCCGTCTTAGCTGTTGAAGTATAACAATCGTATAAGTGTCCCTATTGTCGTGGCGAGTATGACGGTTCTCGTGTTGCAACTCAATGTAGCTCTGGCTATACTCGGTTCATATCATAATGCAATGTAGGATCACTCTCCATATGTGGCATAATCATTGTCGACTTCTGTATTGACGGTTGTGGCATAATCATTGTCGACTTCTGTAATCAGTAATCAGTTTTTTCTCACGGCGAACTAGGCCAATCATAATCTTAATAATTATAACCAACCTATGAACTTGTAATTACTTAATTATAACAAACTTAATTACACCTGAAATAAATATAAAATTGCATAATATGTACATTCTATCATTGTGTCATGCTATTCAACCCGATATATTTTAATGTCTAGTCTGTACTGTTTTTCGTCTGAACAATATCGTGTACGTGTTCAATATATAATATATCAGCATTTTACCCATAAATATGCATATAACACTTGAACATATTTATACTTTATCAATCTTTCAACAATAAAAAAGCAAATTATGCAAATTATATGATTTGAGTCTATGTGTAAGTGAAATGGATGTGACGCATGAATTTTCGCAATGACACAAAGTGTGAATGTGAGTAAAGATTAACTCGATGATGCGACGCGTGAATGTACCTGATGCTGTGAACTGTAAACCTGATTGAAAACTCGAGATGTCAATATGACTCATAATGTGAGTTACGAATCTGATTAATGAAGTGGTATGTTTAGTTAGTTAGTTAGTCTTTCCTCTTGAGCCTAAGGCAGCGCATAGGGCAGAAGTCCTGTCTCTCCATGCCTGGCGGTTCGCTGCTACCTGTTGTAGATCTTGGATATTTACTTGGCCATTGAATGAGCCTTCTCTAATGATGGTTCTACGCAGGGTCTCTCTTGGTCTTCCCCGTTTTCTTTTCCCTACCGGTGACCATATGAGGGCTTGGTATGGGAGTCTTGTCTTGTCCATTCTGAGTACATGGCCGATGTAGTTCCAACGGCGTCTTCTTATGAAATTGGATACTGTATCTTGCTTAGTCTCTTGTCTTATTTGCGAATTGGTTCTGAAGTCTGTCCAGTGGATGTTTAGAAGTCTTCTAAGACATTTGTTCTCAAAATTGTCTAATTTTTTATCTAAAGCTACCGTTGATTTCCAACGTTCACATCCATACGTTAACACTGGAATCACACAAGAGTTGAAGATTTTAAGTTTTGTGTGTTTGCTGAGTGTCTTTGACTTCCAGATGTTTGACAGTTTATTGAAGGCACTAGATGCCAGTGCGATTCTAGATGATATTTCTGGTGTTGAGTCCCCTGTAGATGTCATTTTGCTTCCTAGGTATGTGAAGCTGTTGACTTTTTCAAGAACGTAGCTGTTCAATTTGGTGTCATCTGAACTGTTGGTAAGATCAATAGTCTTTGTTTTTGTGGTGTTAATTTGGAGACCAATTTGCCCTGAAACATTTTGGAGGTGGTTTATTTTCTCTTGGGCATCCGGGTGTGTTGGACTCAAAAGCACTGTGTCGAAGTGGTATGTTTACGAAGCAAAAATTGCAATTGAAAAATGTGGATTCGACTGATGATGAACATGCGAAATCAACCAATGTTAACTAATCGACCTCGCCTAATGATGAAAATTGTGAATTAAACCAATGTTGAAAAAAATATGAATTCGACTAATGACAAAAACTGGAATGAATATGACAACTTTGAATTCACTGGAAGATGGAGGGATAAAAGTTCGTATGATTAAATTAACTATGTATATAAGTTAAGTAATTAATAACTATAAATACTAGTGTCACTTTACAAAATCAGCACGAATTTCCTGAGGAAATGCAAAGTTCCAGTACAGTGTTCAAAAGTCCCTGACCAGTCAATCGCGTACAGCCTTGAATCGACACAAAAGCACTAAACACATCGTAAGTCGGTGGATCACTAAGCAGCATCATCATGACGAATATTTTCTAGATTCTCTGTCAATAAATCAAATCAAACAAATATGTATATATCTGAAATTACACTAACTAACTAATGTATATTTGCATGTTTGTTGTGTAAGTATTGATATTCTATTTGGGTGTCCACTAACGAAATAATCACTCGGCCTGTGAACTACATGTATGCACGCAGACAAAGAATATGAAATGAGATAGTAGATAGGACTAAGAAGATCCGCTAAGTTATTATCCTTGCCAGGAATATGACATATATCAAATTCGTAGTCTTGTATCAAAAGTGTAAATCCGAAAGGATTTCTATAGAAATTAAACATAAGAAACATAAATAGAATTCGTACAGAATAAGAATTTTCTACCAAACTATTAACACGAAAGCTTTAAATTTTAGTGATCAATGTGTTTCTGAAAGCCTATTACTGAAATAAAGAATATGATGTAGCTTGCCGTCGCGAATCATAACATGTGTGTCGATCTTGATGTGTGTTCTAGTTCGGGAATTACCGATATGACTTCTTCTGCATAATGAACACGAATCGTTATGCCTTTACTTCAACGGGAATATCCGCAACAAGGTGATCTTGTGTTTGCTATGTCTGTTTATAATTCACATCGACATCGCAAGGTAAAAGAGGAAACTGATGAGACGAGATGAGACTATCCCGTTCAACCTCAAAGAGAAGTTATATTATGGTCAATTCCTGGTTCAGATTTACAATCTTGTAACTTTATTCAGTAACAAATAGGGCGTGATCACTTTTTTACCCACACAGGATATTAATTTGAAAGGGGAAATTATTCTCATACTTCACTGAGGTACAAAAAGAGCAAGATGATGAGATTATTGGCAATGTTGCCATTTTGACGCTTTTCGCACCACATTTAGTGCTTTTTCAGTTCATTTAGTGCCAAAATGTTGCATTTAGCGCAGCCGCGCAAATTTGGTGCTTCACAATTTTTTTGGGGTGCTTTTTTGTGCTTTTTTGGGTGGGTAAAAATTACTTTAAAAATCATACTGGGAACACTAAAAAGCCGAATTTGAACTGAAGCGAGGGAGTATAACAGTCTTAGTTCATTTTTTTATATCCTTTACAGGACATCGCTGTCAACACTAGCATCTTTCAGCTGTATGTTGATTTCTTGGCAAGATTACGCACAGTAGTTTGCCATTGCTTTCTGAGCGGCCGGCTCACATACCCCATAAGTTACCGATGCGATTCGAACCACTGCTGATTCTCACCGTCATCACGTTACCTACGAGAGTATACGAGATTACGGAGAAAAGTAGCTAACCTCTAAGCCACGAAGCCGGCCTTAGTGCATTACCGCGCAATATTCAAGTAATTTAACTCCCTTTAGTACGATTTAGTTGAAGTGAGTGACTGCAACGCACAGGCAATATGCAATGCGTTAAGAAATTGCTTAAACAAGAATGGACTTGAGATGTAAAGGCTAGTTGCACTCGGCACTGACAATGCATCTGTCATGACAGGTGTAAACAATGGAGTGTATACAAAATTAAAATCCGAAGTTCCTCATCTGGTACTAGTAGGTGTGTATGTCATTCCCTTCAGCTGGCAGTGTCACAGGTTGCAGCTGCTTGTCTGCTCAGGAACATAGAGTTCATGATTAGCGAAACATATAACTGGTTTTCTCACTCAAGTCTTCGTCAAGCAAAGTACAGGGAGCTTTTTGCTTCAATAAATGATTGACAACGTTCCCTGAAGGTTGTTCAATTAAGCCAGACACGATGGGCGTCCATTAAATCTGCCATTGTCAGAATGTTGCAGCAGTGGGTCGAGCTCAGAACTCATTTTGATATAGCAAGACTCAACGAGCGCTGTTATACAGCAGAACTTCTACATTCTATGTTTAGCGACATGAAAAACTATGTGTTTCTCATATTTCTCAAGCATATTCTCGGAGAAGTTCAATGTGTGAATAAGAAATTCGAAGCAGATATACAGGATCCAGCAAAAATACTCAGCGATCTTGTCCTACTCACTGATTATATCAGTTCAAAGATTGCTATACCTGGGGGAAAAATAACAGAAAGTGATGCTATTCAAGATTATTTAGATCCTAATCCCAATCTAGGTTATGAGTTTGAGAAAGAAATAGCAGGCTACAAGTTTCCTGATGAGAAAGAAATTCGTGGAAGGTGCATACAGTTTTTAATAGAGCTATTGACACAGCTGCGTTTACGTTTGCCGGATAACGTTCGAGTGTTGCAGTCCATGTCATATCTTAGTGGAAGTGAATGTCTACAGCCAATGAAGCCCTGTATATTGGATCTTGCTAAAATGTTTGTAGAAGATGCAGCTACTCTCACCCGCATCGATTTCCAGTGGAGAAAACTTCATCATATGCAATGGATTCAGACCTCTGACACACTTGGACTGTGGGCCCAAATAGCCTCATACAGGGATGCCACCAGTGAAAATCCTTTCCAAGATCTTACAGATTTAACTTTAATTGTGCTTATTTTACCTCATTCTAATGCGGACGTGGAGCGTATTTTCAGTCAGATGGGAGTTATAAAATCAGAATTGCGGAACAGACTGAGCATCAGGAGTTTGACAGCTGTTTTGACTATTAGATATGGAATGAAAAGATATGGCAAATGATGTCATGATTATAAACTACCAAGGGATATTCTACGAAAAATTGGATCACAGGAGGCATATACACGTTTCTTTCAATCATCATCATCATCATCATCATCATCATCATCATCATCATCATCATCATCATCATCATCATCATCATCATCATCGCAGACGAGCAAACACAGCAGGAAATAGCTACATAAATTGAAGAGGAGTTGTCTGACTGGGATTTGGCAGATCTGGAGTAAACTTCATTCTAATATTCAGTGATAATAATAAATTATAATGTGTTACTTCATAACATTTTGAATGAATATCGCCAGTGCTTGTTAAGTTGAGTTAAGAACCGACATCACTGCACGCAGGACATTCCCATACGTGCTCCGTCCCCTCTTTCAGCAGCCAGCGAAGAGTCATACTACTAATCGTTCCCACCGCTATCTGATTGAAAGTTCTCATGGTCTTTCCTCTCAGTTTTGAGATTCTTCCAGAATCCCTGCCGGCGCCAGTGCTTGTTTTAGTGCTTTCCAAAAACAATATTACAATTTAGTGCTTTTTAGGCTCGAGAGTAGTTCTGATTGGGATTTGGCGGATCTGGAATAAACTTCATTGTAATATGAAGTGATAATAATAAATTATGATGTGCTACCTTATTACATTTGTAATAAAAACCGTTGGTGCTTTTTTTTTTTTTTTTTTGATGCTGTCAAAAAAAATTTGGTGATCTTAGGGGTCGATTTTGGTGCTTTTTCACCGAAAGGACATGGCATCACTGCATTATTGGCCTTCTAAAGGCCGGACAAAAATTTGTTTGATTGAGTGAAAATTCCTACGACGTTGACAGGGTTAAAAAAAAATTTAATGTATTATAGAAAATAAATAGAATAATGAGTTATAAAACTCTCACAAACGTAAGATGAAGCCATTATTTTTACATAAACTTTAAAGACGACTTACAATTATAATCTATTATTTATGCTGCTTATAACTTGCTAATTTCTATTTTTAAAAATAATTAATTAATTTGTTTATACTACTTGTAGTAATTTCCCTTGAAATAAATGCGATATTGTTATATCCATTTCCAATATTTTAATTAGATGTTTTATTTTTAATTTTTTTTCTCTTCCTTTTCATAAACCTCTTAGTTCATACAAACCAGTGTGTATTTACAAGATGTAATGTGTAATATCTTTTTTTTCCTTGCACTCTAAGTTCACATTAATAAAAGCAAAGCGTCCAATCGAAATCACTGCCACAAAATTAATGTCACTTTTGCATTTGCTTAGCACAATTGTTATTAATCTCATTTTTCTAATTATTGTTGTGATGAGAAACCAGAATGAATTAAGATTTATACGTTGGGCAGAGAAACTGACTCACCCTTCCCCGACCCCTCCCCCAAGAAAAAAATAAAGCGCGTCCAATACTTCAACATAAAGAGGCTGACCATGGTTTTACCCACACAGGATATTAATTTGAAGGTAATGATTGTTATTATACTTCACACTGACACCAGAAAGGCACAAGAGGAACAAGATAGGATGATGAGATTATTGGTCTTTTACAGGCAGGGCAAAAATTATTTTGTTACATCGTATTCCGTCACGTGTCATTGAAAGGGGTAAAACATTGAATGTAATATCGAAGAGAAATAAACATATGAGTTATAAAACTCTCACGCATGTAAAATAAAGAAATTAATTATACACAATCTTTTAAGATTACTTTAAATTGTTATCCATTCTTTATGCCACATATAAATGTCTCTTATTTCTATAAAAATTCGTATAAAGGATTAAGATAAATACTACAATTATTTAAATCACATAATTCATTTATTCTACTTTTAGTAATGTTTCTTGAAATAACTGATAATGGTATGTTCCTTTCCAATATTTTAATTAGATGTGTTCTTTTTAATTTTGTTTCCTCTTGCTTTTAATATACCTTTTAGTTCATACAAAGCAGTGTGTATTTACAAGATGTAATGAGTGTTTCTTTTGTTAGTGTACTGTTATATCAGGAAGCTGGGACACAAGCCGTAGCTTGAGGGTTCTATACTGGCCAAGACCTATTGACGCGTCCTCGTCGAGCGTCCTGGGCAACAGGTCCCTTCGGGGTCCTGGCTAAAGTCAGTAGGATCGCCGATTCCTCCTAAGTCGGAGAGTGTCTGCCTGTACGGCGAAGAACCACCAGCCCGCACACCAATAAGCCAGACAAGGGACAACGGATACTCACGCAAACCTCAGGTCCTGTATGACATCACACTGATGGTCGACAACAGGATGCCTTCATCCGACATACAGGACTTCGCGTTGGAGCTCAAGCCAACGAACACAAGCAAGCAGCAAGCAAGCAAGCATTATATATATATATATATATATATATATATATATATATATATATATATATATATATATATATATATATATATATATATATATATATATATATATATATATATATCATTATTGGCACCTTTCCGTCTTGACAGACGATAGTTTGGTACATTGTGCTTTAAAAAGGCTTAATAACTACGATCCATGGCGGTGGCGAGTGTAGCTGGTAAGGCCAATTCTTGCTGCAAATGTTTGCCCACAGTAGGTGCATGTGAAAACATGGTCATTTCCACCATTTTGCACCATCTTACGTCTCTCACGCTCTGTGTGTGCTTTATCTGCAATCATTTTCTCCTTTGTCTTTATTCCGTTTCTGATAGTTGCCCTCCATGCAACACGTTCAGCGGCGACGTGCTCCCAATGTGCATTATCAATGCCTGTATCAATCATGTCCCGCTTACACACATCTTTGTATCGTAGTAGAGGCCGACCCTGAGATCTCCTACCCGTCTGTAATTCACCAAAAAAGATGTCCTTTGGTATTCTACCATCATCCATCCTCCTAACGTGTCCTATCCATCTAAGTCTACGAAGACAGAGCATGGAATACACCGTCACACAACCTGATCTTTCCAATACTTCAGTATTTGTGATTTTGTCTTGCCACTTAATACCAAGTATTCTTCGCAGACACCGCATATGAAAGCTGTTTAAACGTTTCTCTTGGCGTGAGTAAGTTGTCCAGGTTTCACTGCCATAAAGAAGAGTACTACGGACACAGGCTTGGTAGATGAGGACTTTTGTTTTGGCAGTAAGCTTCCTGTTCTCCCAGACTCTTTTTGCTAACATGTTCATTGTTGTTGCTGCCTTGCCAATCCTGATGTTGATTTCCTGATCGAGGGATAATTTGCTATTTACCTCTGATCCTAGATATGTAAAATGGTCTACTATCTCCAGTTCGGCGTCGTCAATAAAGATTGATGGTACACCATGTGCACCTTGTGACATAATCTGTGTCTTCTTTTTGTTAATTGTTAAACCAAATTCAGAACAAGCATTGGAGAATGCAGATAGTAGATGTTGTAATTCTTCCTCAGAGTGGGTCGTAATCGCAGCATCATCCGCAAAAAGCAACTCTCTGATTAGTACCCTGCTAATTTTGGTCTTGGCCTTCAATCTCTGAGCATTATAGAGGCCACCATCTGAGCGTGAGTGAATGTATATACCGTCATCCTGATCACGAAAGGCATATTTCAGTAGAAGTGAAAAGTATATCCCAAAGAGGGTGGGGGCTAGTACACAACCTTGCTTAACTCCACTCTTGATTTCAAACTCTTCTGAAGTTGAGCCATCAAACTTGATTATACCCTTCATGCCTGTGTGGAACGATTCCACAATGGACAGAAGAGTTGGTGGGCAGCCAATCTTCTTTAGTGCTTTGAACAGACCCTCACGACTGACCAAATCGAATGCCTTTGTGAGGTCGATGAAGGCAATAAACAGTGGCTGATTTTGTTCCCGGCATTTTTCTTGCATCTGTCGCAATGAGAATATCATATCAATGGTAGACCGGTTCTGACGGAAGCCACACTGTGATTCGGGGTAGACTTGATCTCCCAGGACTTGAAGTCTGTGCAGGACAATTCTGGCAAATACT
>JACEFZ010024581.1:0-120000 GCA_014155875.1 Cepaea nemoralis | reverse complement strand
AGTCAGATTACAGGCTGTATGAAGCTGCATTTCTTAGTTTAACTGTACAAGTGAGTTAAACTATTTACTGCTATTATCTGAGGTGCCTTTGTGAAGCCAGTTTATGTTGTAGGCTGTTATTTGTACTTCAAGACTTATGTAGCTAGATTGATATAGTGTGGAATTCGGACAAGGATGTGATTAGTGTAGTTAAAGTGAGCATTTAGTGCTAGGCACTAGGAGGTGATATAGCTATTTTTGTGATTGCTAAATAGTGTTAGTGTCATTTCTGGAAAGTGTGTAGTTACTTTAAGTAGTGATCATGTAGTTGTGTTAATATATACTGTACTATTACGGCGTATATATTAGGTGATGAAGTGGGATCCATAAATGAGCGACTTGTTGAGGTACGAAGAAGGTCCGACGCGATGTGCCTGCGCGTTAACGTCGCGATTGTTGGGAGAGCGATCGGGGTTTCGACTCTACACTTTTCTGTGCTCTTTTCTTATAACCATGAGTACCGGAGTGCTTGTGTGCTCGATGTGAGAGAAGATGCATGAATGTTGAAAGAGACACTGGGACATGTGGGATATGGGACTTATTGCAATTCTAATATGTATTTAACTGGCACACCAGGCCTGTTGAGCCGTTCAATGCCTGCCCAAGGCTATCCGCTTGGGAGGAGATCGTAATTGGAGCGGACTCCTTGAACATGTGGTGAACCATACATATGAAAGATAACTCCTTGCCTTCCATAGCAGGAGGATTATCAAAGGAGGGTTTCACTGTTATCTGGGAAGGACATCCCAGAAGGGAAACAAATGGATTCATTATTCATTGGTTGCGTTATGTGTTTATTGATTACTTTAGGAGATAGTTAATTGATAACAATAATTGCATGACCAATGATGGTGAGTGGTCCAGGGACCAACTCTTCTGGAGATTTATTTCTCTATTTTGTTAATAGAATTAGTGCAGTTACTTACCAGAACCATAGGATACCAGAGGAAGGTAGAAGTATGAGAGTACAGTAGGATCAGACTCAATCTGCACGGTACTTAATTTTTCTGACGTGCTGATTGTAACAAAACTCCAGTGGCCCATGTCCTCATGCCTTCTTTGGGTTCGGGAAACAGCGGGAAACCCCTTTCAGTAACCCTCAGTTCTCCTATCCGCTCAACTCCCTAAGAAGATAGTTCTCTTGGTTACTTTTACATCCCGATCTTCTTAAGAGAACTATTAGAGGTTTGACTTTTCTTCGGGAAAACCCGATAGGGTGTATTGCATCGAATACGCACTTGTGCAGATCTTTGAGCAATCAATGTCCGTCTAAACACCAACCGTTGATTCTCTGCACTGGGTCTTGAAAAGTTAAAGATTTTGACATCTTTAGTGCAGCATTCTGGTGGAATTTCTAATGGTGGAGAAAGGTAAGAGTGGGATTTATTTTTTCATGCCCCACCTTGGCCTACGAATCTCTATTGTATCGACTGGTGAGATGAATTGGCGAAAAGCCAGTCGTGCCATATCGGGAAGGGTCGACAGCAGGCCAACATAGCTAGGCGTCTGATTCTTGGCCTAACCTTGGAACGAATCCGAGCACTATATTTAACTCGATGATTTTGCTTGTTCTTGGCAGCGGATGGGCTGTTATTATCTTTTTTCCTACAACCTAAACTCTGTATAACGTCAGCTTTAATTAGCATCTAAACATGACATATCTACTGTCTGCCGGAATGGGAAGGCTCCGTGGGGACGGGAACCAACCACCTCTGTTCTATTTACTTAAGGCGGAAGGAGGTCCGCACCGTGCTATCTCTTTCATCTTTTAGCAAATATGGTAGCCAGGTGGACCAAATAGGCATTGGTTGTTAAGATGTTTCCAGTGAGAGAAGAAGACCACTTCATATCGCTGGGAAGAACAATAAGTCATCTAAACAAATTCGTTTATGCGAGGTTTATCCTTTGCATTGCGGCGACAAATCAGATGAGAGCAGCGGCCGGAAAGTGTAGTGTCTTCTTTCCTATTCTTAATAAAGATAGGGAACTAAACTTCGTTCCATAGAGAACCACCACTATACTACTCGTTAAGCGGGAAAGGGGGTTAACTAAAATAACCACAGAGTGACCAAAACCTAGGGCATAGGGGCGGGCACTACCGAACCGTATAAGCCAAAAGATGCTATTAAGTAGGGCACCGAAGATGGGTCCCGAGAACACTGAGAATGATCTACACATTCCCCTACACATATTAAAGGAGAGGGGGGAACACACATAATTACCCACACACCCAACAAGAGCGTGGTCGTGAGAAAGGCATGGTTTGTTAGTGAAAGGGAAGCCAGGAAACGAATGTGCCCAGTACCAATAAAGGTATGGCATGAGAGAAGATAGTGAATCTTGTATGAAGAGAATATGTAATGTGCATAGGGTCAAACGACACGACCTATATAAGCTGGAAGCCTAGTCTAGGAAAGACGCCGTCAATCCAGGACCTCTTAACAGGTCAGGCCAATTCACTCAGATCTCCTCTATAGTTCTATTATATATATTTACTTTATGCCAACTGATATGCTGAGACCATTAGGAGTCTCCATGTCGGCTGTACCTGAAGTTTAAGCAAGAGGCTCTCACCAATGTTTGTCCTCTTCAGTGTCCTTCTTTTGGAAGTGAAGAGATCAGAAAGTATCGACAGGGCCTCTACGCAGAAAGCTATATTCAACTGAAGAAGCCAGGTCAAGTTATAGGCCACACCAGGCATAATGTTACAATCTCTGGAAAATATAGGCACAACTAGTCCTGAACGAGTGACAATCATCAGTGCTAACTCAACGCAAGTCATCTCGGCGACATATGGTCGAGTGCTTTTATATTCTTGACTGGACATACGCCTATTTTTTATAGTCATCACCATCCTTGTCAGTGAAAGTGAAAGGCTCATACCCATTCCCTATTCACCAACTGTTCCCTTTATGTTCATTCTTACACAAAAGAGTGCCAGGTGAATCAAGGTGGCTTCGAAGCACAATGGACTGAATTTATAGAGCTGTCCGCAAAACACCCGGAAGCTAGGTTCTACAGCGGCCGGTTATTCTCACCACTTATCTGAAAGGAAGGAAATGATGGCACACTCGGTGAGGTGTATGTGGACTGAACGGACAGTGTCTTAAGCTTGGTCTATGATGAAAAGCCATATGAGGCTCTGTGCCTGGACTGAAAACCTTATCCCTGTTTGTTTGTAGAGAACTATCTGTTTCATATGCCTTGATATTTTCCTGTGCTTTTCTGTATTAAGTTATTAAATTGAAGTTATAGTTTACTCTGACGATCTCAATGTTATATGTTGTCAGCCAGAAAGACACCTCAGGGAGTAGGCCCCGAGGTCAAAAGAGAGAGTGACAGTGAGTCCGGGGAACGGAGGAGGGTTGGCAGGCAAAGACCTATCCCAGTCAGGGCTAAAGAATAATATTGAAGCATTGTGACAGGGGTATTTGGGACCCTCCACGTAACTTGTTACACTGATCCAGGTGCCATCTTACATGGATTTCTATACATGCTCCATCTATGCCTGGATATGGATTATTCCCTAATTATGTGAATATTAATTTGATATATCTGAAGGCATTGTTTTTGAATCGATGCATGTGGATCCGTGTTGGTGCCGATACTCTAACCTACCGCTCTCTCTTTCAGGTGTTGCCTGTTATGTGTTATTCAACGAAGCTGAGACTCCGATGGAAGATTTTGGTAATATGTTCGATCCAAGGGACAAACCAGACTTGGGTAACGTCTTAGCTCAGGGAGCACATCAATTCCAACATCTTTGTTGACAGCCACCGAAACATTTGTGATACCACCGGTAGTACCAGAGTGTTTCCCAAGTATGGTGAGGTAACTACGTTTGAAGCAGTGTCGAGTCTTAACTGGACCAAACTCACTTTGTCGTCTTCATAATACGCACTAGGTACTTACTAATGCATCAGATCAATATCCTAATCAGATCCCATTGATGTTATCATTGTTGTGATTGCCACGTAGTGGTTGACGCAAAAGTCAATGATTGAGATAGGATAAGCAAATAGTGGCAGAAAAATACAGTGAGCCACCGTGCAGCGCAAGAATACAATAGTTGCTGGATGACGTCACGGGGACTACTTTAGGTTACTATAGGAGAGAAGCGTTTGACAACAGGAATGGAGGAAGACGAACAGAAGGACAACATCACGATATCGAGAATATTCAATTGAAAAGGCATTATAGGCATGACATAGGATGGTTACTCAAGATGAAGAACAACGGCACAATTTAGATTATTAAGAACGGCCAAGAATGAATGCATGGCGCAGAGGAAAGGAAGAGAATATTTGGCATCACGATTGGCCGATCAACTTGTAAGCAAAAGGTCACAGCTTTAGTACGTCAGTCAAAGGAACTTAACTATTAGCAGGTAGCGATGGACCACGCTCAAGTATTTGTCTTTTAATTATCAATATGATGAGATTGAAGTCGGCAGACGAAAAGGTATGTTGTCAATCATTATTTATGCATTATATTTTGGCCGATCCTCCCAGATGTATGGGAACGGCCATATGACTATTTATTCATTACCATCTGACCGATCAACAATATTAAAGTAAATACGACGTGGATTACCATTGTTTGCTGCTGTCATTTGGTTGACATTCAATTTACGGTTCCAGTTTACCTGATGTGATGTTCGGGGACAGACAACGAGTGTAATATAAGGATACCAGCATTACAGCAGACGTGGGGTAGCTCGTGATATACAGGAACCCAGTTACGTAAGGAAGACACCAGGACGTATATTATAAAGAACGTGCCAGATGCTAAATTTCTTTCTTTTATAGACTCAAGGATGTGCCGGAGGTCAAATGTCTTTTGTGTAACTGCTCACGGACGTAAAAGAGGTCAACTGTCATGTTACAAGTTGTAATATATTTCAATTAGTTGTCAAACTGGACACATCAGGATTTTACGCCATACTCGGCCCAACACATTTTTGTTCATATTATCTTCAAATCAACACCACTTAGATGCAGATTTACTCATTTTGGACAGCCGCCGAATCAAGAAATTATAGGATACTATGGCTTTTATTAGTTCAACCTTGGTGGCGGAGACGGACTGTTTCTGCTGAATAAACATGGACCAACAATAATTGGAACATATTACTGCCTTTGGATTTTTGTCTACAAATTTACGAGGAAAAATTTCATTTCGACATTTGCACTTTTGGTCGTAGTATGTCTGTTGCTATCGATCACATTTTGTGCATACTAACTGGTGGACACAAATCGGAAATGTTCTTCTAAATCAACACCGGGATCTTCTTCGGCATAGGAGAGAGTCGATCGATAGTCTACACCGAACAGGCCAGTCAAATTGTTTGTTGTCGTTTCTTGCATCCTTTACGGGTGTTTAGATAGTAACTACGGATTGCTCTCCATGGCCTCTTTTTCTGTGTCGTAAGTCAGAGGGCTGTTGGTTGGGTTACGTTTGTGCCAGATTAGTAAATATTTTCCGGCACAAAGGTATGTTAAGTGCTAACAGCGGTCAGCTCGTTGCCAATATTCTATTGTGACGACCTCGCTGCTGGATAGTACCGTAGTGTGTAGTTATAGTCTTCATCTGTTGTCTCTATACGTCTTCCGTGTTTCTTTTCCATGTAAATAAATATGGTTATTTACGTGAACATTAGTATATGTTTCTGGTAGGAGTTTTCGTGTGTCCTGTGGTGTGATCTTCTTATATATATATATATATATATATATATATATATATATATATATATATATATATATATATATATATATATATATTATATTATATATATATATATATATATATATATATAATATATATATATATATATATTTTCAGGACCAGCATTTTGTCTGGGATATATTATTCTTCTTTTACGCGTTTACATTCAGTCTTTCACACGATCTAGCAGCACATACATACACATTGTATTTCAGCTGTTGAGTTTACAGAATTTTATTGCACCATGTCGTTATTACAAGAATTTATGGGACGCAGAGGTGTTTCCAAGGCACCAGGGCCGGGTTATATACTGGCCAAGACCTATTGACGCGTCATCGTCGAGCGTCCTGGGCAACAGGTACCTTCGGGGTCCTGGCTAAGGTCAGTAGGATCACCGATTCCTCCGAAGTCGGAGAGTGTCTGCCTGTACGGCGAGGAACCACCAGTCTGCACACCAATAAGCCAGACATGGGACAACGGATACTCACGCAAACCTCAAGTCCTGTATGACATCACACTGGTGTTGGACAACAGGATGCCTTCATCCGACATACAGGACTTCGCGTTGGAGCTCAAGCCAACGAACACAAGCAAGCAAGCAAGCAAGCAAGCACAAGAATTTATGGACATGGGTGAGAAGTCTGGATTGACTGGCTAGGAACTTAGAACATGGACTAAACAGGAATTTAAAGAATTCCAGGCACAGTAACGAGAAGAAAGAGCAGCGGAAAAGAGGCTGAAAGAGAAGCTAGAGAATTTCAAGCAGCTCTTGAAAAAGAAGCTAGACATCTAAAAGCTGCTCGTGATGGAGGCTAGAGAACTACAAGCTGTTCATGATAGAGAGGCTAGACAACTACAAGCAGCTTTAGAAAAAGAAAAGCTAGCAGCAGAGAAAGAAATCAAGGAAAGGGAAGCAGCTTTAGAAAGAGAAAAACTGGCAGCAAAAGATAGAGAACTAGCATTGGAAAGAGAGAGACTTGCATTTGAGAAAGAGAAACTAGCGGCCGAGGTGATAATGAGGACAAAGAAATTGAAGGGAACTTAAAGGTCAAGACTATTGAGATGGACAAGGAAGCCGAGATAGCTCAAGCAAAATTACAAGCAAAGGCTGTAGACCCTATTAAACGGTACCAGGGTCTGATCAGGAACTTCATACAAGGTGATTCCATTTCAGCATGGATAACTAATTTTGAAGGTGTTAATGAAATATTACAAAGTGCCAACCGAAGAGTGGCCCACTGTTTCACCGTCATTTGGGTTTGGAACCTTTGAAGGTCGTAGAGTTAATACCCGAGAGCCTACGCACCAACTACAGTTATATTAGAGACCGGGTTTTGGCACATTTTTCATTGGATCAAGCTGGTTTACGAACGAAATTTAAAACACTGGTACCAAAGGCAAACCAGATGTTCCTAGAATACGTCTCAGAAATATCTTCTCTATTTGACAAGTAGCTGAAATCAGCTGATGTGGGTTCAGATTTTGAGAAACTCCGTGATCTCATGCTGAGAGATAAGTTGCTTTCTTCAGTGCCAGAAACGATGTCTACAATTCTGGTGGAGAACAAATGTACATCAGTCCCAGAGATGGAAACCAAGGGGGAAGCATATTACAACGCCCATAGAGATGTATTTGCTGAAGGGGCTCAACCGGAGTTAGTTATAGGAGCAAGTGCTAGAGTACCGAACCAAAGATACCAAGGTAGATCGAACAGATTCTCACAATATGGTCAGCAGTACAGAGGTAGAGGACCATACCACATGAGAGGCAACACACACAGAGAACCAGACAGACATAGAAAGGGTTACTTCATGCAATGTCCACATTGTAAATTACAACATGGTTCACTTGAGATGTGCGACAAGAACCCCTCTTACGACTCTTACCTCAAGAACTTAACATCTAAGAAGGCCAGTAAGTATGCTTCTTA
Source organism: Cepaea nemoralis (assembly GCA_014155875.1). NCBI lineage: Eukaryota > Metazoa > Mollusca > Gastropoda > Stylommatophora > Helicidae > Cepaea > Cepaea nemoralis. The sequence goes on along the minus strand of JACEFZ010024581.1, from coordinate 112,307 downwards.
TAAAAATAGCGTTAAATGCTTTGTCTGTAACTCTTACGGGCATATCTCGAAAGATTGTAGGATTAGAAAGACATGGAAATAAGGCAGGGCAGCATACATATTCACTAGTAATGACACAGACGAATATGAAGACACTCATGCAGCCTTATTAGAAACATTCCCCAATGACAGACCATGTAAGGTGTGCAAAGAATTCCGTGAAGGTGGTAACCTGGCATGTGGCCACAACATACCAATACATGAAGCTAACGCAGTTGACACCCAGAATGATACGCTTAAAATTCACCAAGCATTGGTTAATGGATCGCCACCAACATGTATTAGAGACACTGGCGCATCCGTTGCTGGGGTATACCACAAACTGGTAAATAAGAGAGACTACACAGGCAAAGTGTTACCTGCAGAACGTTCGGGAGGTATCCTAGAAAGATATAAGACCGCATGGGTCACGATAAGATGTCCCTACTATGAGGGAAGAATATGGGCTAGCAGTTTTACCGAACCCGTGTGCTGGTCTAATGATTGAGGAACATTCCTAACTTGACTAGAATGTACCCATGAAGAAACGATCAAATATATACCAGCCCATAATCTCACGAGAACCCAGGTTTAAAAAAATACAAGACGAAGAATATAAGCAGCCAACACAGGTTATCTCAACCAACAACAGACATTGCCCACTGACCTGGACGAAAGACAGTATAACACAGCAGAGGGACGATATGACAGTACAAAAATGTTTAGAACACACTATCCATAATGTAAATAAATCCAATCACGGGAAAGCTGATACCTCTCAACTAAACAAGTTAATACCTGAATCTGTTCAACAAACAATTGCAACACTCTCATACAGAAAATCTACAGCAGTTGTGATTTAACACCTTGGCCAAACAATCATGCAATATTACCTGTCTGCAAATAACAACAGTCAGACGAATCAACAGAATTATCAAGATAGAATAAAAAGTACAACACCAGCCAAAAGTACATCTACTTTTAACAAACAACATATACAGTCCACAGAACAATGGCTGTGCGACATCATAAACATGTATTTTTCATATGATGATACTCGTTAAATCAATTCTCACCCATATTGCTTGCGCTAGTACAAACATCTACTCACAAGCCGAGAGATATTTTGCAAACTGGGTACGCGAATGGATATGTCATTGCAAGAAACAATTTATAATTGTATCTGTGTACCTTGATTGCTTAACGTGTCTCTTCTTCTTCTTCTTCTTCAGCATTCCGAGCCATTGAGGTTCTTTGCTGCAAATACAATCTGTCTCCATTCGTCTCTCTGGTGGACCTTCTCTTGCCAGTCGTTGATTCCAAGTGCTTGTAGGTCTGTATGTATATTATCTCTCCACCGCCTTCTTGGTCTACCTCGGGGTCTACGGTCATTTATTTCCTGAGTGTAAGCGAGTTTTGTTTCCCTATTATCTTCCATTCTTTCTATATGCCCCAGCCATTGTAGTCTATTAGCCTTCATGATACCAGTGATTAGCGGGGACTTAAACAAATCATAAATGTCTTTGTTACTTCTTCTTTTCCACTCTCCACTTTGTGTATCCCTAATGGGTCCAAAGATGCGTCTTAAAATTTTGTTCTCAAAGGTTTGTAACAAGGCTTCGTCTCCTTTCGTTGTACTCCAGGTTTCAGAGCCATACAGCACAACTGGTCTGATCAGTGTTTTGTATATTGTGATTTTGGTGTTACGAGATAGCGCCTTTGATTTTAGTAGATGTTGTAGTGCATAGTATATTTATTTCCAGAGTTGATTCTAGTTTGTATTTCTTCCCTTATGATGTTGGAGCAGTTGAAGATTGTACCCAGGTATTTGTATGTTTCCGTTCTTTTAATGGTCATATTATCTATTTGTATGTGACCAGAGTTTTTAGCCATTCCGTCTCTTGAAATTACCATATATTCTGTCTTATCTTGGTTGATAACCAGCCCCATCTGTTGGGCTTTTTCCTTTAAGTGAGTCAATATTTCCAATGTCTTTTGTTCACTTTGCCCTATAATATCTATATCATCTGCATAACCAAGCAGCTTGGATGTTCCTCCAATATCACATTCCTCCTTTACCTTCCTTACAACTTTCTCTAGAGCCAGATTGAAGAGTAGCGGCGATAGTGCATCACCCTGTTTCAAGCCAGATGTTATTTGGAAGGGGTCTGATTTCCTGCCTTTATATGTTACTATATTATAAGTATCTTCCATGCATAGTTTGGTCATGTTAATTAACTTCCTTGGTATTCCAAATTCCTGCATAACATTCCATAGACTATTCCTATGGACACTATCATAAGCCTTTTTAAAATCCACAAAAATGTTATGGAGATCTCTTTTATATTCCCAATGTTTCTCGGCTATTTGTCGTAAGATAAATATCTGATCTATTGTTGATCTGTTTTGTCTAAAACCCGCCTGGTAGTCACCTAATATGTCTTCTGAATATGGTTTTAGTCTATTTAGTAATACTGCGGATAGTATCTTATAGCTTGTGGACAGTAGTGATATTCCTCTATAATTTCCACATTGGAACTTGTCTCCTTTCTTAAAGATAGGTATCAATAATGACTCTTTCCAGTCATGGGGTAATTCTTCTGTCCTCCAGATTTTTATTATTAGTTCGTATAGCTTTAGATGTAATGCATGGCCACCTGCCTTTATAAATTCAGCAGCAATTCCATCAGTCCCAGTTGCCTTATTGTTTTTAAGTCGTGTGATTACATATAGGATTTCTTCAAATGTAGGTTCTTCAATTTGTGGTTCGCATGTTAGAACCTCTTCCTGTGGGAAAATGTTACTTGGAGCTTCACAATTTAGTAATTCAATAAAATATTCTTTCCATGTGTTGCACATTTCCTCATTGGTATTTATCATATTCCCATTTTTGTCTTTTAAACCATATGTGTTTTGTTGGTGCCCTCGTTTAATTGACTTCAGTACTTTAAAAAATTTTCTGGATTTATTTTTCTGGTGATTAGTTTCCATATCTTTGATTATATTACTCATATATTCTCGCTTCTGCTGTCTGACTATTTTTGTAGCCTCTTTACATTCATTTCTATAATGCTCTTCCTTTTGGATGTTATTGATGTCATTTAACCATACATGTCTGGCATTCTTCTTCCTAGTGACTGCTTCTTCACATTTTTGATTGAACCATCTGTTCTTTCTATGCGTGGTTGACACACCGAGACATTCTTCTGCGGTAGATTGAATTGTATTCTTGATGTTCAACCAAGTTTGGTCAACGCTTTCCTCCAAAGGGTTTTGCAAAATTTCAAGTTTACATTTTATTTCATCTGTAAATTTCTCTTTGACTGTAATGTCTTGTAGTTTTTCTCTGTTATATGTTGGGTGTAATCTTTGTAATTTAGTATAGAAAGCTCTCATAAGTTTTATTTTAAATTTTGCTCCAACGAGGAAATGGTCACTGTGGCACTCAGTTCCTCTATAACTTCTGACTTGCTGTATGTTTGATGCATTTCTGTTGTTAATTAAAATGTGATCTATTTGATTATAGGTTCTCTTGTCACATGATTTCCAAGTTTGTTTGTGTATATCCTTTCTTTGTAGTCTGGTACTGCTAATCTGCAGTCCTTTGGCTTCTGCCAGGTTGATGACTCTCCATCCATTATCATTTTAACGTGTCTCTGCTTGAGATATATCAGACTAACCTCACCACTGCATATGTGTCATACGTTATACACACAACTGAAAACTATAACATTGTTCAAGTCAACAAAGTTAAAACATATATATCAACACATACATTCAGAAAAGACATACCATAAATCCAAGAAAGAGTATTGGTTGACTAAATTCAAATTTTATTCCATTCGTCATTATCTTATTCCGTTAATAAGAAATGAGTCGGAAAACAAACCTCCCTTCGGTTCTCAAATTTCTAAAATTTTTAATCTACCAACACCAAGAAGAAAGTCACGCGTGTGTTAGGGCAGTTAAACAACTATCATCTTAAATTACACTGACATGATAGCAAATTTGTCAAAACTTTTCGCTAAAGTTAAGTGGACTGAGAAACATGATGAACTTCTACAACAAATTAAAAATCTTTTCAGTAATTGTCCAATTCTGAAATTACATCTCAAAAGATTTCATCGTTCAGACTTATGCTAGCTTTCATGCAATTTCTGCGATTCTGTTGCAAATTCATGATGGTAAATTACATCCTGTTCTATACTTTAGCAGGAAACTGTCAGACACTCAAAAGAAATATGCCGTCACTGAACTTGAAACTTTAGCTCTGATAGAAAGCGTCAATACGTTTTCTAAATATTTGCTGGGGAAGAAATGCCTTGTTCTTTCTGACAATAAGCCTTTAGATGGTCATTTTAAACACTCCAGAATACACAGATGGTCTCTTCTCTGGCAAGATTATGATTTTGATATCTGCCATATACCGGGTAAAGATAATAACCTGCCTGATCTTCTCAGTAGACTATAGAAATCTATACACATATCACATTTTATGTTACAGTCTGCGTGCATACATGTTAATATTGAGTAACACAGCATTCCGATTAATAGTTCCATTCTGAACACCCGCATAGAACGTGTTCAGATATACGACACACAATTTGATATATGTTAATTAATTAGGATAATTGTTGTAAAGATAGGTACACATTTTTTCAAACTTGATTAATTGCCACATTGTTTTGAGGCCGATGGTGAAGACATTTGAACCTTGTCAGCTCGATACTTTTCCGAGTGTTGTAATATCGTGACATTGCTTTGTGGACGATTGTGCAATCATTCGAACTTTGTCAACTCAACACTAGTCCGTGATGTGATATAGTGACATTGTGTAGAAGACGATTATGAAGCCATCCAAACCTTGTCAGCTTGACACTACTCCGAGTATTGTGTTATGGTGATGTCAGACTTCTGTTCGAGTTCGTGCATCTTCACTACGAGACATCGGACTCTAATATATTGCTTATATTTATTAGTTACTTCCATGAAGACTTCATAAACCATACTTTTTTTTCATCAACAATCGTATCATACTCCCATTTCATGAACACATATGTGTATTTGTACGTCATGGTTCACTCATCATACTAGCGATGAGAGGATCATGTCAATTAAACATTGAAAATATCATTCATGTGCCGATTGTACGTCATGGTTCACTCACCACACAGTCGATGAGAGGGTCATGTCAGTCATACAGTTAACATATCATTCACTTACCATTCATGCATCATAGAACGGGTGGATAATTGTACAGAAAGATATGCTTTTACGATATCAATACATGACAACAGAGATTGTTATGTGGTATGATAGAGATAATTTTATTTGCAAAACACAGTCAAATAATACATACACGATTGCATTGCAAAGCGACAAATACACAGTACACTACAAGCTAGAACATAAATATATACATGGAATGAATAGCAGAATTGAGTGAGAGTATTCTAAAATTGCATATATTATAATTTTCCACTTTATTTCAGGTTTAAGATAATATTACGATAATTAGTTTGTTATTATTATGTATTATGCTTAAAGTTATAATATTTCAGGTTATAGATTTATTGATTTATTCACATAAGTGTTTCTGGTACTCTGATGGTGGCTAGCGCTGCGAATATTTAACCTCAATAGTGAGAATGCCCAATAGCAGTGCTAAATTTGACACAAGTCAGAACCACCCACAATCAACCACCTTCAAAACGAAGTAAACTAAGCTACAATTATTGTAGTCAATTTTGTTTAAATATTACATGACATACTATGATTTGTCAATATGGTATTACAATGTTTCGTAGTTAATCTCATTGTAATGCAACAATTACGGTTATAAATTTTATCCATCCACGTTATAGGCATACGGTATAGCAAACTAGTAGACAATATAGAAAGGAAAGAAAGACGCATAATTCCTCGGATCTCATAGATAAAATTGCAAGAATCAAAAAGGCTATAAGAACTCATATGATGCCACTGGAACGACAACTACGAAGGCAGCAAACCTCACCTATTGAATTTTAAACAAGTAAATGTCAAATGGTAACCACGATTGACAAGATAGCAAGTACGATAGGAAAAGTCATTGGTGTATATGTACATTCCACATCTCCAATACTAATGCAAAGGGAATTGTACCATTTAATCACACACGTCCCCTCGATCGGGTTTAATAGCTTTGGTTGGGGATGCTTGTCTTTATTGGCAAAAGAGGGACTACTATGAGGAGGCCGCGGGACCTTATGGAGCTCATAGATTAGTTAGCACAGCCCTCCCATATGCTGGTGCTACACGACGTCTACCGGGGGTGTAGATAGAAGTGCGTGCCCGTTATATAATAATATTTTTTTTAAATGAGATTTTGTGTGATTAATAGGTGACCATACCATCATATTAGCACAAGTATAGTTATGTTGGAATATTCTAGATATATAGATAATAGATATGTCAACAACTCATGTGTCAGGCATCATCGGATTACTTCTCCCACACCACACAAAAAACTTGCAAGTCGTGTGAGAGGAAATAAATGGTACATTTTATTGCCGTTGGCTCTTTACAAGTATATAACAGTCGCTATCAAATCACACACAAAGCCACAGCATTGCCTATCACTAGTTTTCTAAACTCTAATGCTATTTCTATCTATTTGGCTACACAAAACTCCTATCAACGCTACACGAGGTGCTCCCTACAATGTCAGTCCCCAGTCTGACTAGTTGGCTCGCGTGGTCACACACCACGCGGAAGGACCTTGATGTGTCCTTCGGCTTTCTGCGTGCCGTTCCACTTGGCACGCTGACATTAGCTGTCTTTGGTTGAGTGGCAATAGTGGCGATCCCGTATGCGTGATTCCAGAGTGCTAGCTATCTGTTCAACGTCTCCGTGTCTCTTGAGAGAACTAGTTAATAGTCCCCCATTCTATCACCTACCCCGCCCTTATATCGGGGCACTGTATCACTGCTATCTATTTGAGGTTGACCACTCTTCCCGGCCCTTATATTGCAGTCTTTGACACACACCCTCCCCTCCTGTGTTGCGTCATCAACTTTGCGTCATTGGTTGTGACGCAAGAGGTTTCTAAAAAATTAGTGTATCTAATTTTTTGTCAAAGACTGTAGATAACCTGGCTTTGGGTAACTCCATAGACTTCTACTGACTATTGTCACAATGTAGTATCACTTTACTTGGCTACTGGCAATCGCCACAAACTTGTCTGGTTGGCGTGAGCCCTCTTCTCAATCGCAATATTATATTAATTAGAGGTATGTCTGAACCGGACCGTTGTCTTATAAGACCTGCCCTCCAATAGTAAATTAACTTACTACCCATACAAAGTTGATTTTCTTAGGGTCAACACATGAATTGCTTCATGTCCCCCATATAATATTAAACAACCATTACCCAAGCTGTGTGCGACAGGCTTTACCTATTTCGCTTCCGCGTGTAAAGTTATCTTTCACTGTTAAGTTAGTGTTTCGTTGTCTATTATGTCCCCTGATCCGGAGTTATCTCCCTTTGATCTATAAAATATGTATGCAATTTATATGTTTGTTTTTCTGGTTGTTTGCGTGTTTGGATGTAATTATTAATATAGTCTCCCTTCTAACATGTATATCTATCTATCATGTGTATGTATGTTAGTTTTTCACGTGCCATAATTCGGTTAAATGTGGCCACAAACACGTGTATAACACTAATTCGTGACTACGTTTCCGTCTTATGAGACTTAAAATACTTTATCTAAGATCTAAACTAAACTACACACAACACATCCATCACAGCACACTTCCAACATTGAAAGCAAACACTTGACGCAGACAACATATGAAAAGTCGCGTTGAGCGGCAGAAAAATCCGCTGACCGATCTCTCTCTCTCTCTTGTATAATTTACATTCGCTCTCACTTTCACACTTCTGTCACACATCTTTCACCCTCCCAATTATTTAACAACCTTGGAGTGACACTGTACACGTTTGGCTCAGTTTGAGAAAGTTGAGCTGAATGACTGTGCGTAAATCGCTGCACGAGTCATGTATATACAACATATTTACATGTAAGAGCAAAGGGTTGATGGTTTATACCCTTGGTCTTATGACCAACTATATTTTATTGTAATATTACTCTAACTACTGTCATACTAATACTACTACTATAAATGTGTATTTAATGTGTTAACTATTTTAATCTATTTTGTCACATTAATGCTAAGATATGCTTCCATTAATCCTAATATTTATCTAATTTAAGGGATGTAATCTAACTTATTTAAAATGAAGTTGATGTGAGATGAGTTATGTACCTTTGTGAAATGGGTAATGTAAAATCTAATGAATTATGTACCTTTCTAACATGGGTAATTTGAGATATGAAAAAATTATAACTGATGTTTTTAAATGAGAAACTATATAATTGATATTCTTAGTGTAAATGGTGTAAAGGACGTATATTTAATTGTCTAATATTTTTATCCTATTATGGTGTAAATTAATCATAATAATAACTGATCATGTTTGTTAAATGGAATGGTTCATTAAGATGGAATGAAATCAACTGAAATGAAACAAAGTTGAATGTAATAAACTACATGGTACTATTCCTATCTAAACTACTATCTCTTCTATTTTTAAGGTAAGTAAGTGGGTAAGGTAATGATTTATGTAAACTACTAAAAAAAATGAAAACTATTTCTTCTTCTTTGCGTTCATCCGGAGTGATTTTTTCAGATGTGATTGCGGTGTGTCTGGTTAGGCACCCTCGGGTCGAAACCCTCAGGCCAACACATCCGACTTTTAGCGTGCATTTTTGACCAGGTTAGCAATCCTGGGAGACTCTCACTTTTGTGGTACCGTCCACATCTCAGCTGGTCTAGTTGGAACAGTCGAAGACTACACGGTCATCCCTCAAGTGAAGGCAGGGACAGTCCATAGCATTTTCCGCCATCCTGGGTTGCTTCCATAATTGCAGAGCCGACACATAACGTTCTGGTGCTGGGTTTACCGAGGGAATCGTCACGTCCTGCTCATGGCTGTTTTAATTCCTCACTTCAATATATTGGGCATTTCGCTCGCCCTGGGCCGTTCCTGCACAAACCAGTCAGCTCTGCGGTTGGTTTCCACTAAGCGAGTTTTCGGACATGTGCTTGTCCCTGTACCCATCAGAGCTGTTCCAGGCACGGCGGACATTCGAAAAACTACCTAGTCAGAGCTGTTCCGAACAAGAGCGGCATTCGGAAACTAGGTAGTCAGAGCTGTTCCTAGCACGGGAGACATTCGGACGAGACATTTCACTCGGACGTAAATGCGTAGTGTCAATTTTTAGTTTGCCACCCGTAGGACGACACTTCCGACTTCCGGCGGGCATTTTTTAGTGAGGTTAGCCTTCCTTTGGTTTCGAGACACGTTAGACTGTTGTAATGTCACCCACATCTCAGCTGGTCAAGATAGAACAATCAACGATATCGTGGTCTGCCCTCAAGGGAAGGCAGGGGCAGACCATGGGCATTATCTCGCTATCCAAGGAGGCTTCCATAATTGCAGAGCCGGCACATATTGCTCTGAGACTGGGCTCACCCAAGGAGTTTCCACGTCCTGCTCATGGCTGCTTTAGTTCCTCACTTCCATGTGTTGGGCATCCCACTTGCCACTGATCGCTCAATCACACACCAGGAGCGGTCAGACTGCGAGTGACATCCACTCGGTAAGCTTTTGCTTGTGACTTCAGACCACGCAATAGGTTCGCTCGCCGTGCGTTCCATTTCGCGTTGATGAGACATTATTCCACTTTTGTCTACACTCTCTATGAGTTAGATACAGACAGTTTCCGTAACCCTTCGACTGGGGCACTTTTCTGACTTTTTTGTACTCGTTCACGAGGTAGGCTACATGTGCTGCCGGCTCAGCACCTTACCTTCGTGCAGCAGTGAACGGGAAACGGCCAGGCCCCTTCATCCGGGAAACTCTCATATCCCCCAGCTGGGAGCCTTCGAACATGTATCAGACCTGAGCATGTAGCTTGCTCAGTATCATGTTTCTATTTTCCGGTAGACGGGTATCAGCCTGGCTCTAAGATCCGAGGGTTTGTGGCTTAGAGGCGTTCAGCCACAGCCCTCGACAGGGAGCCTTAAGAGTTTTGTCCGAACCAAGAAATTCTGCCTTTGTGCACCTCATTTAATTTTTGACTGCTATCCTCAGTCTATGCCTGCAGAGCAGCAGGTTGTGTCTCTCTTAGTCTGGTCCCTATCCCATAAGCTGTCCGATATGTAATTTTTCACCCATCGGCAAGCAAATGGGGTCTATGGGACACGCAAGCTCCCCCACCACGTCAAGGTGGAGACACATCGGGGGAGGAAAACTATTTTATTTCCTAACTCTAAATGTAAATTAAAGTTACCTAATCTACATATAATTTATCACACTATTAAAATATTATAATACATATCACAATAAGTATTTATATACATAGTATTCAAATACCCCAGGTTAGTTGTTGCCCCAATGTTCAGAAATTGCTTTCATTGGCATATCATATAATTACACTTGTCCTGGGTATATCAAATACATTACACAGTCATACTTGTGTCCTATGGGTATGGCACCTGTAGAGTTCGCTTGTGTCGTAGACCAGTATTTTTTTAGTGTCTGTATTTATGGACCGTTCTGACACTGTTTTTCTCTGTTTAACACAAATGATTCACCGGACACATATGGAGCTTAGTAAATAACGAGTTGTTCCAGTTCACACGGTGATATATTTGTTTTTCGGAGTACAGTTCTTCTTTTGATGTCTACGGACACATGGTAGATCACTGTTCTTAGTACCTAGTTTAGCACATACTGTCTATGTATTCATACAATATTTTACATAGAATATTATACTGTACTATTTTAACAATTATTACTCTACACACTTATGTGGAACCTCTGGTATTTCTACTTCAGATGGTCGACTAAGGGTATCAGCCAGAATGTTGTCCTTACCCTTAATATGCTCTATACTAAAAGTATAGTTTTGTAGAATAAGCGACCACCTGTATATCCGGTCATTCCGGTGCACACCACTTTGTATGACCGTGATTGGGGAGTTGTCAGTCTGGACAATTAAGTGAACACCCGCCAGAAATCGATGGAGCTTCCTCACCGCATAGATGACGCTTAGGGCTTCCAACTCTGATATGGAATATCTGGACTCAGCAGGTGTGATCTTACGGCTCACGTAGCAAATCGGGTGGAAGATGCCATCATAAAATTGGCCTAGTACTGCAGCGATAGAGATTCTGCTGGCATTTGTCCTAAGATAATAAACGAGCCTAGAATTAGGCAAGCGGAGGATTGGTACATTACTAAACAGGATTTTCAATTTTGACAATGCAGAAATTAATAATGCATCTTTGACATCCAATTTTACAGATGCTTTCAAAACATTGGAAAATACACTTGTAATTTCCGCTAAATTTGGTATGAATTTGCCATAGTAATTTACTAACCCCAAAAGGCTTCTGACCTGCTTCTTTGTGGTAGGCATGGTCAGATTCATAATTTTTGTAATAATTCTATTGTCAGTCTTAAGTTGACCTTGTGAAATGACATGACCCAAAAAGTCAATTTCTTTTAGGCCCAATTCAACTTTGCTCGGTTTGACAGTGAGACCGAAGAGTCGCACTCTGTCAAAGACATGTCTCAGTTTCAGTAAGTGTGTTGTCCAGTCATTTGTATGGACACATATATCATGCGTATTCTGTAAGCTCACTAAATGTATGCATCTCGTCGGATTTGCCAGTCTCGCTAACTAGTGTAGTTGCGCTGTGTATGTCTGTCGTCTTATCATTAGGTGTGGGTGCACTGTGTTCGTCTGTCTCTACTCCTGTCTCTTGTCGTGAAAAGTAAAGTTTCAACATGTTGACATGGAATATCTTTAAGTGTCCGTTTATCGATATTTCATAGTCAACATTTGAAATCTTACGTACCACCTTGAATGGTTCTTGCCATTTCGTTTGTCTGTAAGTAACCGAAGTATGTTTTGATCTGATTTAAGATCAATTGTTCAAGCACCCTTGTTTGTGTATTGGTAAATTTGACCCTCCCTCTCAAAGGTCTAGAAGCCAGTGTAGAAGGTAGTACTTTAGCTGTGGGATGTTTACCCTTATGTACTAATTGTTGACCGACATTACAAAAACGATGAAATAATTTTATATTATTCCAAAACCCTGGCCAATGAAAATGAGCCTGAAATCTAGCCCTGGTTTTGTCGTATGCCAGGTGACCAGCAAACGGTGACTCATGTGCAGTTTTTAGCACAGTTAGGCGGTGTTGTACAGGTCGCACCGTTTGCTGATTCTCATGGTTATCAGTTGTAAAATATCTAGTAAGAAAGCCATTATTAGGTTTAAAGAACCATGAAGCATTTTTGGTCACTTTGGATCTTTCTTTCAATAATTTTAAATAAGGAGACCCACTAGGATCAGCTTTCTGCTGTTCTATAACTTTTTGTCTGTTGGTATCATCTGTGCTAGTTGGAGAAAGCAACAGTAGTCTCTCGTCTTGTAGTGTGTCTTGATGTTTCATAGTGTCTGCTCTGGTTGTTGCATTAGTTGCATTTAATCTTTCCCATGCAGCTATTTCATCGCTAGTACATTGTTTCAGTTGGGGTAAGCAACCCAAAATTAAATCAGTACAAGGGTTGTCCAGTATTGCACAAGTAAAGGTACCAGAAAGGAAAGGAGTGTTAATACGGGCTTTGGCCAAAGGGTAAATTTCAATGTTACCCGAAAAGGTTCGGCATTTGACAGAGTCACCTGTATAGTCATCTGGACTCACCAGTTCCTTTCTGAGACCAATAAGGGTGCTGCCGCTGTCCAGCAAACATTGGCATGGTCTATCGTTGACCATTGCATTGTGGAACACCAAATTGCCTCTGGAGGCTAATGCTGCATTGACATTCTCAGTTGAGAACGGTACTGTATGTCCACATTCTAATTTTCCGTCTGCATGAAATTGGTGACATCATTCACAACTGTCAAAACTTAATATATCGTTTACACAACACACATCCTCAGATTGGTTAACAGGTAAAGTATTTTCAATCTCACACTCAGTCTCACTACCACTATCAGAAGATGTATCAATCACAATAACATTGTTGGCTTTCATACGTTGACGGCCCAGGCACTTATTTGAATAATGGCCATAGCTGGAACAAAAGAAGCATTTGATTGCACGCCTGTATGCAGATCTTTTGTTTTGTTGCTTCTTAATAACATTTTCAAGATGCGCCGGATAATTTGGCGATTTGTCACACATAGAATAAGTGTCATGCAAAAGTTGACAGTAAATACATTTTGACACTTTCCTATCTTTCTGGTCGATTTTCTGAAAAGGTTTTCTCTTACTCTGATAATTTTTAGGTTGGTCTTTCACAAAAGAAACCACTTCAGAGTCATTTGAGGTCTTGAAAATATCTCTGTTAGAAGAAAAATATGCAGATCCTTTCTTTTCGAACTGCTCTATGTTCTCAATGTCTGACTGCTGCAAAAATTTAGCATAAGGAGATGGTATAGTGGATATGACTTTATCCATGGCTATTAAATTTTTCAGTCTATCAAAGTCTGTTCCTATGTTAGCTGCTTTAAGCCACCTATCTAGTACACTCTGAACATTTGAGACGTAATCAATGAAAGTCTCACTAGGTTTAGGTTTTAAATTTGAGAACTGAACCTGATACCCAGGGGCATCAAGTAAAAAGTGTTGCATTATCCTATCATGTATGTATTGATAGTTAGATCTAAGATCAGATGGTATAGATTCTATCACTTTAAGGGGCTCACCACTCAGGTTCTTCATATAAATCATAGCCCACATCTCTATTGGAACTTGATGATATTTAAACTGATACTCGACATTTTCTGTCCAGGCTGATATGGAATCTTCTTTACAATATGGTTTGATAATATTCTTGTATTTGTTGAACTTATTTTCTTCTTGTTGACGTTTTAGTTTAGTGGCAGAGATTTCTGCGTGTGAGTCTACATCCATACCTTTCATCTTTAACTGTGTCTCTGATTCTACTTGAATTTGTTTTTCCTTAACTCTTGCCATTTCATCTATCTCTTTTTGCTTTAGTTCTCTCTCCTGGTCTAATTGCTTTTGCTTTAATTCTTTCTCTTGATCTAATTGCTTTAGCTTACTCTTCTTATCATGTTCTAACTGTTGTTGTTTAATCTGCTTGTCATCTTCTAGCTGTTTTTGTTTTGTTATCTCAGCTAGTTCTGCAATCTCCTTTAGGTGTTGTCTTTCTCGAGCGCGTTCATCTCTTTCTGCATCCTTTGCTTCTTTAAATTTCTTATCAGCATATTCTTCTAGCTCTTTACCTGTGTATTGCATTTCTTTGCCTGCTTTTACGAAATCAGCTAAAGTAGCCATGATGTTAGGTAAATAGCTAGCGTTGACCTACACTGACCTCTTTATTCACTTATTTTTCTTTGATATGTTATTTTTGTTAATATCTGAGCACTGCAAATTGTACTCTTTGTATATAACCTGAAAAATTTAATCCTGCAAAAACAGAGCACAAAAGTATGCTAATGCATCACAAGCTGAAAAAAGAGATGCATTATTAATCACATTGCATGCCAAAAAATATTGAGTATACTCAACTTAATGTTCCCGAGAATCAGGGAACACACTCCGGTAACGCAGGTCACCTTCTTTGCCACTTCGGCACAGACACGAGTTTTCTAATTAGGTCACCTGTTTGGTATTCGCACACAGACGAATCTTCTATTCAGCTGTTGTTCACCCTGGTTTACAGAGCAGCAACAATTAACAAATAGTAACCGACATATTATTCGACAATTTGATACATCACCATGACATGCCCACAAAAAAAAGAATATAGTTAACTTAATATTAAATTGTCAATGTCCTGTCTTCGTTCTAACTTTTTTATGCCTTTCGTCACTAACCTATTTTAATCTATGCAAGTGTTGTGCAGATCAAGTCTAATTTGCATGGCCGAAAGTAGTGCCCTCGTGACGGTAAACACAAGAAAAAGTACGAGAAAAAAAAAATTCAATAACTGCTTTGAGATAAATAAAAATATATTAATATTGTTTAAATAAACAAATATATTCAATTACTAACTCAAATAAACAAATAATAATTAATATAAAGCAACGATTCAGGCGGGCAGCAGCTTACCGAGTTGTAAACATTCAGATGCTGAATGCCAATGGCGTGGAACAACCGCTGGTCAATCGTAACACGTCAGAGGCGCAGCGCTATTTTTAGCTTCCAAAAATCGATAATGTTGCTGGCTGTGTATCGCTCCGCCAAGAATCATTTTTGATAGTTATTCATAAATATACGAATAATTACATGAATAATTACATGAATAAATAAAGAAAATAATAATATCAATACTTACAACTTTGAAGAACACATGATTTAAGTAAATAATATCTTAATAAACACAAATAAGCATTATTTCGTCACGATAGGCACAGTTTAGCTCGCAACTTGTCCTAGTCTGCACACGTCATCGTCACTGACACAAATTAAATTTACTACTTCACTATTTGTAACCTTAGTCAAGAGCCGTGGGTCGGTGTATTAGCTTGAACTTTCGTCCAAGCCACACTTCTGACACCACATTAATCCTTGCCTGTCAACAACTCATGTGTCAGGCATCATCGGATTACTTCTCCCACACCACACAAAAAACTTGCAAGTCGTGTGAGAGGAAATAAATGGTACATTTTATTGCCGTTGGCTCTTTACAAGTATATAACAGTCGCTATCAAACCACACACAAAGCCACAGCATTGCCTATCACTAGTTTTCTAAACTCTAATGCTATTTCTATCTATTTGGCTACACAAAACTCCTATCAACGCTACACGAGGTGCTCCCTACAATGTCAGTCCCCAGTCTGACTAGTTGGCTGGCGTGGTCACACACCACGCGGAAGGACCTTGATGTGTCCTTCGGCTTTCTGCGTGCCGTTCCACTTGGCACGCTGACATTAGCTGTCTTTGGTTGAGTGGCAATCGTGGCGATCCCGTATGCGTGATTCCAGAGTGCTAGCTATCTGTTCAACGTCTCCGTGTCTCTTGAGAGAACTAGTTAATAGTCCCCATTCTATCACCTACCCCGCCCTTATATCGGGGCACTGTATCACTGCTATCTATTTGAGGTTGACCACTCTTCCCGGCCCTTATATTGCAGTCTTTGACAAGATATAAGAGATGAGTCAATATGCCTCACACGCTACATGTCAGAGTTTGAAACCAATCAGACTACTAAAATTGTTACCTCATTTTCAAAACAAAAGGGGGGGGGGGCATACTGCCACGTAGCGTTTGAGGCAAGAGTCAATGATTGAGATAGGATAAGAAAATAGTGGCAGAAAAATAAAGTGAGTCACCGTACAGCGCAAGAATACAATAGTTGCTGGATGACGTCACGGGGACTACTTTAGGTTACTATAGGAGAGAAGCGTTTGACAACAGGAATAGAGTAAGACGAACAGAAGGACAACATCCCGATATCGAGAATATTCAATTGAAAAGGCATTATAGGCACGACATAGGATGGTTACTCAAGTTGAAGAACAACGGTACAATTTAGATTATTAAGAACGGCCAAGAATGAATGCATGGCGCAGAGGAAAGGAAGAGAATATTTGGCATCACGACTGGCCGATCAATTTGTAAGCAAAATGTCACAGTTTTAGTACGTCAGTCAAAGGAACTTAAATATTAGCAGGTAGCGATGGACCACGCTCGAGTATTTGTCTTTTAATTATCAATATGATGAGATTGAAGTCGGCAGACGAAACGGTATGTTGTCAATCATTATTTATGCATTATATTTTAGCCGATCCTCCCAGATGTATGGGAACAGCCATATAACTATTTATTCATTACCGTCTGACCGATCAACAATATTAAAGTAAATATGACGTGGATTACCATTGTTTGCTGCTGTCATTTGGTTGACATTCAATTTACAGTTCCAGTTTACCTGTTGTGATGTTCGGGGACAGACAACGGGTGTAATATAAGGAGATCAGCATTACAGCAGTGATCCAGTTAGAAGTATGTGTACCACAGTGCTTGATCATCATCAGATCTGAATGACATTAACATTGTGATTACCCAATTAGTCACAGAGCACACATTATGAATGCCATCGTTTGGGACCAGACTCAGGTGGAGTCCGGTAAGTCCTGAGTTCAAGCCATCTATTCAGTTAGTCATCTACCAGGGAGTAGAAACACGCACGAGACATTCCATAGCCAAGTTATGAGGTGCTGTAACTTAGCGGCTTTATCCGAGACGTGCTTCTGAAATACAACTTCGCCCAACCAGGGGTGTATCATCACTCGACATTGTATTGAACGTTGAAGTGAATAAATATGCAGCTATTATCAATGGTCACCAGGGGACACCTCAGGTTAGAGGGTCGCCGATCCAGACTGTGCAAGAAAAGCAATCACATAGACATTAGAAAGTGACTATTATCGAATTTGTTGTGGTGTTAACCCAGTCCAGTCATCGGGGGTCCAGATGGCTAATCCCATTATATGATCACCGGGTGCTTGAGGCAGAGAAGTCCACAAGATTCCAGACAGCAGTGCTGGGAGAGAGCTGGGTGAGTCTAACGGACCAACTCGACGGAAACACCCAGCAAATCTTCTTCGACGCCTAGGGATGAACATGGAATCATCTCTGATTCTTTTCTAACCTATTATCTATATTGTATATAGATCTTCTCCTATCAGGATGTTCCAGTCCTACCTGTGTCTATAGTGTCCATTAAACTTTTTGATTGTTAACATGTCTTTTCTACAGTTACTGCGTGTGATCTTGGACGAGGCCTTAGGGCTCAAGGTCCCTAGGTAGAGGGTAGACAGTAGAGGTTTAGAATCTGGGAGGGGCCTGTAGACGCTGGGACCTTGACCTTGCCAGTACTTTTCTGGAAATCAGTCAAAGCGTTATGGTCATGAAAACTGGCGTACTTGACATATTGATTATGTAATAGTAAGGATTATTAGCCTTTTACAGATCGGACAAAAAATTATCTTAATATACGAAATTTATATATGATGTGGCAATGGAAGCATTTAATGATATATCTAAGAGAAATAGAAAAAAAATGAGTTATAAAAATCTCACGCATGTATATTAAAGCCATTACCTTTATATAAACTTTTAAGATGACTTAAAATTATTAGCCATTATTTATACCGCATATAACTCGCTAATTTCTATTAAATAAACACGGCCGGGGTGGAACTGGCCACATTCACCAGCCTGTGTCGATTGGTTTATAAAATATGAGTTTCACACCATATGCTCAATGCTCTTCAATTCGTGTTCTTTTATCTTACACATTTTAAAGAACGAGAGGATGTTGCTATATGCACTTCGTGCAGACTAATATGTGTGATTCTCTGTACTCTATATAATTCTTGAAGACCGACACTAAACTACACTGTGCACGTCTTGAAGACTAATGGGTATACTGCATTGTACTCTTCGTGAAGACTGATATTAGAGTTGATATGTACACTTCTTGCAAGCCAAAACATAGTGCTCTGTAGACTTATTAAACAGACTTCAGGTCCCCAACATGGAGGAAAGGCAATTGGCAATTCCATACACTTCTTGCAAGCCAAAACATAGTGCTCTGTAGACTTATTAAACATACTTCAGGTCCCCAACATGGAGGAAAGGCAATTGGCAATTGAATGGTTAAAGTCGGAGAGCGAGGCAGACGGATTGACCACTTCGCCACGGAGACTCCAACGGCTCTGTACACTTCATGAGCTATTTTATAAGCTAGCACAGCACAATAAGTCAAATGAATGTCGAACGAAGACTATTGACGCTTATGTGCACTTCTATGAAGCAGACGTCATTTGTAATGAATGTAAATCCATCATACCGGGTCAGCTGTCGCTAAGGGAACGCCTAGATAGAAACATCAAACATGTTCTATTCCACGCTCTATCAATAAATGACAGCGGTGACCCCCGTGAAGTCCACCATTCTTGTACATGAGAAATGGCAAAGATGACAGACATGTAAATGATGACAACCAACAATCACAACATCAATACCCCACCTAGTACAATGACGCCAAAACAATAATGGAAGCAGTGTCTAACACAGCATTCAGCTCACCAGCAAATGACCACATTGACAGTTGTATCTGAGTGGTCTCAGTGTCCACCTCATGCCCAAAAGATACTGGGTTAAATCTCAGTAGAGCTGAGCATATTTCCAAGAACCATTGATGTCTAATGATATCACAAGCCCCCTGATCTTTCACCAACACTTTGTTATCGGTGGCACGCGAAGATGAAAATTGAGGCGGAGGTTGAGGAGGAGAAATAGGATCGAGCGATAACGATCATTTTAAAGATTTAAATGCGATACGATCGACTTCATTGCACTGGGTTTTATCCCATATGACTCGATCTCTTTCTGCTGAGCGGACTGCCGTAAGCGTCGAAAGGAACACCAACTCCGCAACTCCAGCGACGACCCCCTGGAGTATCCGAGAAGGTTGCACTCGTGAAACTAACGACTGAGTCCATGAACGAACCCACAACTGAGCCCCCCCCCCCCACCCCCCCCCCCCGCCTCCCAATGTACCATGTCGGTAAGCGTGGGTGGTAAAATGTCGCCATTTAATACGGCCATTAGTCTTGGACCAGCTCTATGTTCTTGTCTTGATTACGACGAAACATGATATCCTAGAGATCAGTAAATAAGGTAGTTTGCCATCGCTGTCCTTCTTTAGGGCGAGCATACTGGTCGGTGACCGCAGCCATTGTCTCTATATAGAGATCCTCTGCCTGCCATAATTTGAGATCATGACCAACAACTATCTGTCGGCTGCTTCACAGCTCCATCCACCACCAACAACTATCTATCTGCTGCTTTACAGCTCCATCCACCACTAACAACTATCTGTCGGCTGCTTCACGGCTACATCCACCACTAACAACTATCTGTCGGCTGCTTCACGGCTACATCCATCACCAACAACTATCTGTCGGCTGCTTCACGGCTACATCCATCACCAACAACTATCTGTCGGCTGCTTCATGGCTACATCCATCACCAACAACTATCTGTCGGCTGCTTCACGGCTACATCCACCACCAACAACTATCTGTCGGCTGCTTCACGGCTACATCCACCACCAACAACTATCTGTCGGCTGCTTCACACCTCCATCCATCACCAACAACTATCTGTCGGCTGCTTCACGGCTACATCCATCACCAACAACTATCTGTCGGCTGCTTCACGGCTACATCCACCACCAACAACTATCTGTCGGCTGCTTCACGGCTACATCCATCACCAACAACTATCTGTCGGCTGCTTCACG
Source organism: Cepaea nemoralis (assembly GCA_014155875.1). NCBI lineage: Eukaryota > Metazoa > Mollusca > Gastropoda > Stylommatophora > Helicidae > Cepaea > Cepaea nemoralis. The sequence goes on along the minus strand of JACEFZ010024581.1, from coordinate 91,880 downwards.
GCTACATCCACCACCAACAACTATCTGTCGGCTGCTTCACGGCTACATCCATCACCAACAACTATCTGTCGGCTGCTTCACGGCTACATCCATCACCAACAACTATCTGTCGGCTGCTTCACGGCTACACCCATCACCAACAACTATCTGTCGGCTGCTTCACGGCTACATCCATCACCAACAACTATCTGTCGGCTGCTTCACGGCTACATCCATCACCAACAACTATCTGTTGGCTGCTTCACGGCTACATCCATCACCAACAACTATCTGTCGGCTGCTTCACGGCTACATCCATTACCAACAACTATCTGTCGGCTGCTTCACGGCTACATCCATCACCAACAACTATCTGTCGACTGCTTCACACCTCCATCCATCACCAACAACTATCTGTCGACTGCTTCACAGCTTCATCCATTATCTACTCTCATGCGACGTAAAATTTCACGTTGAAATCGTTCACGATTTCAGTAACACACCCGAAACGCACCTCTAATGAACACAGTCACAAGCAGTCATAGCGTAAAGACAACATCACAAGAGAGAATCTTTGTTGAATAATATTTCTATGTAGTCAGTGACATATTCATCATTTGAATGAGGTGAGGAAAGGTGGACAATTTGTGGTCAGGAATTAGTCCTTTCACAAACAGCCGCTACATGACAAGCAGTCTATCATAAACTCCTAAGAAGAAGGCAACTTCACAGAAATAGAACGCGTAGCTTTGAGTCAGTCAATGACTGGGGCGGAAGTCCAAATACGCAACCACTTAGCTGCTCTTTTGAGGAATTAATAAATGGGGTACTCTGATATAGAGGACTGCTGCCAAGGCCAGGTATTAGACTTCAGAAATAGTTTGGTCGGTAGATCAGCGGGCAGCTGTGGCCGTGATTTGCCTAGAAGTACCGTCGCTTTCCGTAAAGCACCATTGTGGCGAAGCAACTGTGCCACCCCATCGTATGTGGAAATCGCGTTTAGACCTTTGTGTTCGGATCAGCAGAGCAGCATGCGATACTTGGGAAAATGTAACCACGCCACGGGAGACAACACCACTGATGATAATTTCCTCGAGAGCAGCTCTATGTGCTCCAGAACGCCAAGTCAAAACTCGTATTTCGACTTCCAGACTATTCCTTCTAAATCCGCCGCAATGCCTTTACACCAAAAGAAGTTTGCAAACTCCACTATCGACAAATTTCTAGGTCAGGAACAGTTTATAAACTCCCGATCATCTCCAAGTTATAACGACTACGATGATCAAATATCAAGAAATATAATTGCACTTGATCTGTCTTCAGCGCGGATGTCCCTCAAGCGCACTTTGAAAGAATCCATCAAGCTAAATTCTTCTGGTGATTCGCAGATGCCAGTTCAACACCAGGAGGGATTCACCAATGTCCATGACCTCGGGAACGGTGTCTCAGCAAGACGTAACAAGGTCTTGTGTTTAAGGAGACCGTCGTCTGAATCTGCTTCATGGCATTCTGGCTTCAGTCGGAACAGACGTAATCAGGACTTCCATCTCTTTCGGATAATTTTAGGAAAGGATTTTGACTGGGTTCATGACCCTCAGCGAAATATTCCCTCCTTCGGCAACAATATATCTGAATTAGAAGGATGTTATAGAAGAAGAGATAACATCAGAATCCGATCTGCATGAATCAATCCAACAGGACTGCCAAACACAGTCTGTGGGTGTCGGGTACTTACAGAAGGTTGTCGATTTAGCATCGCGGTATTTCCTTGGCTGGAAGACGGAAGAAGGACATAGTGAAGATCCTTCTGTTTCCCACGGGAACAGTTCCTTGGCGGTGAAGAAATCGTCAAATCTGTCTTGCAACACGAATCAAGAAATAAACAGCGACATGGAGGAGACTAGTGAAAGCAACACGCACAATACATGCAGTCAGCGGCAAAGGTGCGAATCAGATCACCATTTCTCAGACAACGTGGACGACGGTCTGAAGGAAAGCGTGGAAGTGCCTGCAGGGAGAACCAATGTTTTTCAGATGCTGAAACAACAGTTCGGGAGGGTGGACAATGAGTCGTACAATTCCACAGAAAGAGCACCCCGATTTGAAGGAAATGGGAAAGAGAACGGAGACATGTCTAAAAAGCCAGCTGGAATTAGCGACATTGATTCAAAATGCCACAGAGCCTCATCTCAAAGGATTGGAGGAATCGTCTGGGAGATATTATAGCGACGTGTATGCCATTGAAGGGCAAGAGGACATGGGGCATGCACAAACTGGAGAATTTGTGTCTTTGGTCAGCCAAATTTTCCATAACGAAACGTTGACTAAACCAGAAACTTCTGAATGTAAAGAACAAACCGTTGAGATAGAGGAAAATGGAAACAAGTTTGGGACTAGTGAAAGAATGGATCACAGAGAAAGTCCCTCACAAAGATTGAACGAAAGAGGAAGTAGAAGCACTCGTATTGACAGGAAAAATAACTCGAGGAAACAAAAACATTGGTGCCTGCGTACACGTAAGTTAAGAAGGAAGGTGTTGAGCGCTAGTGATGGGATGAGGTATGTGTTGACAGACGAGGTCAGGGGTCAAACAGTACAAGAAAGTCACGGGCTGGTAGAAGCAGTGGCCAAAGAAAAGGAGGCAAGTGAAGATAATGAGAGAGTTGAGGATGAAGAGGAAGAGGAAGAAGAAAACAAGGAAGAAGAGGAAGATAATGATGATGATGATGAGGATGATGATGATGATGATGAAGAACAAGAAGACGAGTTCCAGCAACAACAACTACAATTACAGCTACAACAACATGATAAACAACATCTAAATAAAGAGGACATGAGTACGGATATAATATCACAAAATGCAATAGACAGTTATGCTAGACCAAAGATGCATGAAACAAACGTGAAGAAATGGAGGGAAAAATCTCACCGCTTGGAGACACAAGCGACAACAATTGTCCTCACCGCGTGTTCCACAAGTTGGATATAACAGGGAAATAGCAGCAGCCAGGATATCTGGTAAAGAACCGAGAGATAACAAAGCAAAATCAATTAAATCTGGTCTGGCAAAGCTTGGCATTGAATCAAAAGACATAGCGGCAGCAGAAAACAGTGCAGGAAAGATAACGCAGTACTTAGCAAGGATAGAAAGTGAAAGAGTAGGTCAGAAAAAGCCGATAGCTCGTGAACATAAGATAATGAAACATGAAGAACAGCCGTTTCTGTGCATAGAAGACGGCAGAGAAAACGTTAATGATGACGAGAAACATGCTGTAGGGTTTGATAAAAGTCAAGATTATTATTCCAATCATGCAACAGTGGAAAAATATTGCTTCTGAAGTCAAGGAAATGCAAAGTAGTTTAATCAGGTTAAAACCACAAAGGAGGGAATGCAAAGATTCCGGAGTTTTACTGAATAAAAACGAAGAAAATGACGTAAATAGACATTCTGAAAATCTGGGTAGGTTTCATATCGCAAGAAAGAGTTTTTTCGTCAACTATGAAATGGATATACAGGATAAATGGACAGAGAAAAGAAGTGATAGATGGATACAGGAGAAGTATAGAGCTAGCGATGAGGAACATAAGATGTTAACTGCAGGTCAAATGACCATAGATGACAACACTGAAGAGAAAGAAAGCATGCTGAAGGAAGTATTCAAGAGAATGGACGACATAGCCAGCGGGGACAACAGCAGCAACAAAGATCAAGGCACTCTGTCCTTAGATAAATGGCTGTTGCTGTTGGAAGCTTTGACGAGAGGTTAACCAGAAAGCAGGTGAAGATACCCAAGTGAAAGGTGAAACGACGGCGGTAACAAAGATTGCCTCCAAACTACCAGGGAAATTACAAATAGGAGATTATGTACATAATGACCGAGCAGACATTCCAAAATTGGGAAAGCCTCGGGATTGTAATTTAAATAAAGAAATACTGAATTGGATGGAGGGAAGCAGCGGTTCTGAAGAGAATAAAGGAGGAGATCGTAAACATTCAAAAAAGACAGCAAAAGAAATGAAACAGATAGAAATAAGGAATATGCATGCAGAGCATAACAAGGCTGGATTAGAAGGAAGCAGATCAGGAACAAGATCAAGCTCAGCCGAAACAAGAGTGAACAATGCCCTGGTAAAAATACAGTCTTGCCAGGAAGTGACAGAAAGTTTTAGAAATGACAACGAGATTAGGATAAGTCAGAAAGACATGTTTATGCACAATATGATCATGAAAGAAGACGGCAGAAGTTATGAGGGCATTCAAAATCGAGAACAGAACACAAATAATGACTCTGGTAAAGAAAAGGAAAACTGTGTTGATCTCAAATCCGAGCCACACAGAGACGCTTCCGGCGCTCTTGAATGTCTCGATAATTCTGGACAAAAACATAATGAGATAGAAAGCTGCCTCCCAAACCAAGAGTGCAGACGTGTCATTAGAAAAGAAATGCCATGCAATGAAATGAAAAAGAGTGATAAAAACGTTGTCAAAATAAATTCACGTATCAAGAAAGCCAAAAAAGATAAAGCGGATTCTGATTACATGAACAACGAAAAGCCATGTCTGCTTTATGATAAAGACACCCGCAGACAAAGAAGCCGTTCAGTGGATACACTTAATCTAGCGCTGTGTGTGAAGGAGGATGCGGACAATAATTTATGCAAAAGGGATAATGAATTAGTATTAAAAAGTGACCTGGAAAAGATTAGTTTAATATATAATGTTCTGAATGAGAACAAAGATATTGTGACGAAAGAAAATCTTGTCGAATTCTCTGGGGTTAAAATTTTGAAGGAAGGAAACACCGGAGAAAACATTAAAGTTGAAGAAAAACGTCTGGATCTGCTAGAGTCAGTTAGAAGGCGGACTGACATCTTCTGGGTGAGTTCCGAGGCAGCAGACAACAGGTCCATAGACACATATGAAACTGAAAGCAACCTGGGCGACAGCGCTGACAACACCCATGGCAAAGATCTGCACGTGCGGACAGATGTTAGCCTCCTCGATGAGACTGGTCAATTGGTGGAGTCAACAGTGGACATTTCTGAAGCCCAGCCTGGTCAATTCATGAAGGCAACTGTGGAAATGTCTAAAGAACAGCCTGATCAGTTAGTGGAGTCATCATTGGACATTACTGAAAGCCAGCCTGGTCAGTTAGTGGAGTCAGCAGTGGACATGTCTGAAGGCCATCCTGGTCAGTTAGTAGAATCAACAGTGGACATTTCTGAAAGCCAGCCTGGTCAGTTAGTAGAATCAACAGTGGACACGTCTATAGAGCAGCCTGGTCAATTAGTAGAATCAACAGTTGACATGTCTGAAGGCCATCCTGGTCAATTAGTAGAATCAACAGTTGACATGTCTGAAGGCTATCCTGGTCAATTAGTAGAATCAACAGTTGACATGTCTGAAGGCCATCCTGGTCAGTTATCGGAACCATCTGTGGACATTTCTACAAAGCAATTAGTTGAGACCACAGTGGGCATTTCTGAAGAGTCGTCATCGCCAGGAAGGAAAGATGACAAAGCTGTAACCATTCCGTTCTCTGAAGGAATCGTGGAATCCACACATGCCAGCTTTCTAAAGCAGGTAGGGCCAATTCTCTCGCGCGCAATACCGTGCTGTGCAAGCGATCAGCTTCTTACACGCCTATCATGTTCTTGATAAGTTCCCCCGTTTCTCGTCTATTGTGCCATTCTGCGAACTCATCAGTCATTTTATCTGGCTCGTCCCTTGACTCTAACACCTACAACATTCCCTGTTGTTATCATGTTCTCCAGAACGTTCCTTCCCAGAAAGAGTATACTTCTATGGATGACGGTTTTGGAGGAAACGTGACGCACCCAGGTGTAATCCGTGCTAGTTGAGTTAAATGAACAGAGATGACTTACAAGTTAAATGAATAGAGTTGACGTAAGAGTTAAATGAACAGATTTGACTTGAGAATTAAATAAACAGAGTTGACCTAAGAGTTAAATGAACATATTTGACTTAAGAGTTAAATGAATAGAGTTGACTTAAGAGTTAATTGAACAGAGTTAACATAAGAGTTAAATGAAAAGAGTTGGCTTAAGAAATAAATTGACAGAGTTGACTTAAGAAATAAATGAATAGAGTTGACTTAAGAGTTAAATGAACAGAGTTGACTCAAGAGTTAAATGAACAGGTTTGACTTAAGAAATAAATGAACAGAGTTGACTTAAGAGCTAAATGAACAGATTTGACATAAGAGTTAAATAAATAGAGTTTACGTAAGAGTTAATTGAACAGAGTTGACTTAAGAGTTAAATGAACAGAGTTGACTTAAGAGTTACATGAACAAAGTTGACTTAAGAGTTACATGAACAGAGTTGACTTAAGAAATAAATTAATAGAGTTGACTCAAGTGTTAAATGAATAAAGTTGACTTAATAGTTAAATCAACAGAGTTCACTTAAGAGTTAAATGAACTGAATTGACTTAAGAATTACATGGACAAAGTAGTTTTCGAGCCAAGAACTGACATCACTACAGTCAGGACATTCCCATACGTGCTCCATCCCCTCGTTCAACAGCCAGCGAAGAGTAACACTACTAATTGTTCCCACGGATATCTGATTGAAAGTTCTCTTGGTCTTCCCTCTCAGTTTTGAGATTTTGCCAGAACCCCTGCCAATCCCCCGCAATCTCATCCTTTCCACACACGGGTTCTCGATCTGTTCCTCCACCTTCTCCATCTGGTCCCACAGGCATACGACCACCTCTCTCTTGTCCATAGATAATCTACCACCAAGAGTTGCATTCCCCGCCAGCCTATCAGCCTGTTCATCCCCCCCCCCCCCCCCCCAGCACTCCCGCATGGCCAGGGCAAAATATCTATATAATTCTCATAATCTGTGACCTCTGAAGCGAGGTGAGCAATTCCACGCGAAACATTCCTTTCTCCACTTTACTCAGCATACTCCTTGAATCCTGTGATGAAGACAATGTGTGTTGCAGTGGTCTCCTATAATCAACGGAACGCCGCCGTGACTGCTCCCACCTCCTTTCTCATGCTGGAGGTAGCAGCCTCATATGCCATACTCTCCTTTTTCAAGAATCCTCCATTAGCCTTCGCAACAAAACCCTAACCACACCGTCTGTTTCTCATCACTGACCCATCAGTATAGATCACTATGTCACCTTGATATGTGTTACTCTGGATCAGTTGTTGCACCTCAAACTCTGTGCGGCCCGCTGCCCATTCTCCGCACTCACGACCCAGTGTTACTATTAAATGAACATAGTTGACTTAAGAATTAAACCCAAAAGCCCTCCAGAGAATACATAATTAAACAACTAACCATTAATTAAATCCGCCTGTCTGTCTGTTCTTGTGCCAATCTGTGCGTCCGTCTGTTTGTCTGTGCATCCACACACCCCTCTGTTTGTTCGTTGCATGTGCGGCCGCACATTCGTCTGTATGCCTGTCAGTCCGCCAGTCTGTCTGTCTGCCCGTCTTCCGGTCCGTATGTTTGTTTCTCTCTCGCGAACGAACACACACACACACACACACACACACACACACATACACACACACACACATACACACACACACACACACGCACGCCCGCACGCACGCAAGCACACCCCCCCCCCCCCCCCCCCCCGCCTTACACACACTTATCCGTTTGTTCCTCTGGAACGTAAGCCGAATTGGACAGTGCGTCTACGGACAGGTGGAACCAGACTGGACAGTACGTCTACGGACATTCTGAGGACAGGTGGAACCAGGCTGGAAATTCAGTTTGTTGTGAGTTTTTGTACAGTCTGTGGACAGTTTTTGTACAGTTTGTGTACAATTTGTGTAAGTCTGTGGGCAATCTGCGGACAATATGTGGACAGCCTATGGACAATCTGTTCTATGGACAATCTGTGGACAGTCTATGGACAATATGTGTAAGTCTGTGGACGGTCTATGGACAATCTGTAGACAGTTTGTGTACAGTCTGTGGACACTTTTTGTACAGTCTGTGGACAGTCTGTGGACAGTCTGAGGACAATTTGTGTAAGTCTGTTGACAACCTATGGACAGCCTATGGACAATCTGTGGACAGTCTATGGACAATCTGTGAACAGTCTATAGACAATCTGTGGACAATCTATGGACAAAATTTGGACAGTTTGTGTACAGTCTGTTTACAATTTGTGTAAGTCTGTGGAGAGTCTGCGGACAATCTGTGGACAGCCTATGGACAATCTGTTCTATGGACAATCTGTGGACAGTCTATGGCTATGGACAATCTGTGTAAGTCTGTTGACGGTCTATGGACAATCTGTAGACAGTTTGTGCACAGTCTGCGGACAGTCTATGGACAATCTATGGACAGTCTATGGACAATCTGTGGACAGTCTATGGACAATCTGTGGACAGCCCATGGACAATCTGTGGACAGTATATGGACAATCTGTGGATAGTTTGTGTACAGTCTATGGACAGTCTGTGTACAGTCTGCTGACATTCTATGGACAGTCTGTGTACAGTCTATGGACAGTCTGTGTACAGTCTGCGGACAGTCTATGGACAGTCTCTGTATAGTCTGAGGACAGGTGGAACAGAGTAGACAGCTAATCTGTGTGCAACGTGTGGACCAGGCTGAGCTACCTCGGAGTTATCGCCCGTAGTTCTGATCTTGTGAACCTAGTGGACACTTCCGGTGGATTCCTTCTTCAGAAACCTGACCTGGAGCAAGCATCGGCGAGGACGACTCTGAAATCCCTCTGCTTTCTGCTACTTTGCTGAAACTTGTGTTGCTTCTACTGTTACCTGTTGCCCATTCTTTAAGCTTGTCACAGCCATCTTTCGCTGTCTCATTCTGTTCGTCTTGCTTAGTCCTATACAGCGCTAGTGTCTTTTCCTCACCTTATAATTCACTCTTATTTATTGTAACTGTCTCCATCAGCTCCACATTGGTTATTCTGTTCTACCATTATAATCCTTCTATTTTCGAGTAGTATAGTCTAAATTCTCTTACTAATTTACTTGTAAATTATGTTGCAGAGGATCATCGAAGAAATTGAGAAATTCTCCGCACGAAATATTCGGCCCATTGTTCAGGTCCCTGAAATTGGCTCCGTCTTCGAGCCGCCGCAAGCGAAACCTATGTAGGTATCAAAATGTTTGGTTTATACATTGACTGTATACACGCGTCCTCCCCATCTGACCAGGACCCTGGAGGGAAGGAAAGAATAGAAAAACTGTAACCCAGCATGCTTGTCGATAAATATGGAGCACGTATGTGAACGCCCAGAGCTGCGATGTCGGTTCTTGACTCGACTGAACTTATTGTCATTAGACTGAGTTGAGTTGAGTTGTGTTGAGTTAAGTTGTGTTGAGTAGAGTCGAGTTGAGTAGGGTTGAATTGAGCTAAGAACCGACATCACTGCACTCAGGATATTCCCACACGCGCTTCCCCTTGTTCAACAGCCCGTGAAGAGTCATAGGCTACTACTAATCGTTCCCACCGCTATCTGATTGAAAGTTCTCCTTGTCTTTCCTCTCAGTTTTGATATTCTTCCAGAACCCCTGCCGATCCCCCTCAATCTCATTCTGTCCACATTCGGGATCTATATCTGCCCCCCCCCCTTTCTCCACTTGGTCCCACAAACGCTCGACCAACTCTCCCTTGTCCATAGGCAATCTACCACCAAGAGGTGCATTTCCTGCCAACCTATCAGCCTGTTCATTCTCCCTCACTCCCGTCAGTGCGAAAAAATCCATACAATTCTCACAATCTGTGACCTTTGAAGCGAAGATAGCCATTCCACACGAAACGTTCCTTTCTCTACCTTACTAAGCATACTACTTGCGTCCGTCAATAGATTTGAACCCAATTATCTGAAAGGGGGGAGGAGGGCAAACAAGGCAGAACAGACAGGCTCAGTACGCTGCACGTCGCACATACACCCAAAGGCAGGTGAACTATTAGACAAGACTTCAAGCCACTTCCACGATGATTATATTTGTATGGAACGGAGTGTATGTGTGTGCTTTGCTTTATGTAGTAAGGGGGGTATATGGGCGTGAGAGAGAGAGAGAGAGAGAGAGAGAGAGAGAGAGAGAGAGAGAGAGAGAGGGAGAGAGAGAGGGAGGGAGAGAGAGAGAGAGAGGGAAAGGAGAGAGAGAGAGAGAGAGAGAGAGGAGAGAGAGAGAGAGAGAGAGAGAGAGAGAGAGAGAGAGAGAGAGAGAGAGAGAGAGAGAGGAGAGAGAGAATGTATGTGTAAGTAAATTTTTTTAATAGTGTTATGATTGTGAGTGAGAATGTGTATTTGTGTTTTGTTAGGTGTGTGCATAATTGTGTGAGTTTGATTAAATGATGATGATGATGATGATGATGATGATGATGATGATGATGATGATGATGATGGTGATGATGATGATGATGATGATGATGATGATGATAGTTTTATCTTGTTTGTCCCTCAAGAATGATGATGACCATTAATTTCATCCAGTGGGGTTGAAAGTATGACTGGTAATGCCTATTTTGGCTCAAAATGTTCTTTGACAATGTGGGGAAACAATGCTTGACGTTCCAGGAGGAGGATCTCTGCAGTGGTTTTTCTGTCTAGCCTTTTTTTTTTCTCACAACTCTTGCAATCCTGTTTGCTCCTTGCGTAATGATGTACGCCACGAATTTCGATCTTTGGCAGCAGTCCCCCATGTTTCATGATGAATTCCAAACGCTTTTAGTGAAATCTTCAGAGTGTCTTTAAACCGTTTCCTCAGGCCGCTTTGGGAGCGTTTACAACAACGCAGCTCGCCGTTAAAAAAAACAACAACAACAACAAAAACATTCGTTTAGGGAGCCTGTGATTTGGCATGCGAGTCAAGTGACCAGCCCAGCTAATCTGACACTTCATTAGTAGAGTGTGGATACTGGGCATGGATGCTCTTTCTAGGACTTCGGTGTCTGGGATCTTGTCTTGCCATCTAATCTGTAATATCTTCCTAAGGCAGACTGTGTGGAAGTGGTTTAATTTCCTAGCGTGTCGCTGATAAACAGTCCAGGTTTCACAAGCATATAGCAGTGTGGATAATACAACTGCTTTGTAGACTTTCAGCTTTGTTTGCAGGCTTATTCCATTTCTGTCCCACACATTCTTGTACAGTCTGCCAAGGCCGCACTGGCCTTGGAGATTCTTGCATTCACTTCATCATCAATTGTGGCAGCTTGTGACACAGTGCTGCCAAGATAGGTGAACTTGTCCACAACACTTAGTCTGTGACCATTCACTTTGATATTCGGCACGGTGTGATTAATCCCTGGAGCTTGCTGGTACGTAACTACAGTCTTCTCTATGGTGATATTGAGCGATAGATGAAGTTGGATGAAGAATGATTTGCGCGATATTTGGATTAAAGTGAGGAAGCGTTGCGCAATTCGTCGACCACACTCTCTCGCCTGAGTCCATCTGAATCCAGAGGCAAGACAAGTCAAGACGACTGCAAACGAATACAGGTGTGGTGGATGACCAGAACGCTCTAAATAATAATAATAATAATAATAATAATAATAATAATAATAATAATAATAATAATAATAATAATAATAATAGATCGGAGGTCAGTATGGCTGAATAGATAATGCTTAATACATTCGGTGAACTGATGCCCAGTTAGCGGGTTCAACTCCTCCACCCGGTCAGTTGGACTAAAATGTTGACTTCTCGTCCTTGACTTGAGAACGTAAATCACAAGTGCCTCTGAAGTCGGGGTGGGTTCACCTGATGGCGAGGGACACTGGTAATAGAGAAAGCTAATCAACACGCAAAAATCAGTCCAGTGCACTATTAGTAGTAGCACCTGTATGGACTACACTTGAGTTCAAAACGAGCGAAAAAAAAAAAAAGAACGCCATAGTAATCTGGACAGAAAATGAATGGAAGGCGTGTTTCCGGGAGGAAGAGGTCTGCGTTCACAAACACGACTGTGGGTGTAGGACAGGTAAGACATCCTAGACAAACGATGTACTTAAGTCGATAGATTCGACTTTGCACGGGGTTTTCACCTTTATCAGATCTGGTTGATGTCCGCGTAACTACAAGCCGCTTTCCAAGAGTATCTCATACAGAATGAACTCTGTAGCTTCCAGCAATGACCCCCGGGAGTTTACAGCAAAACTGCACGAGGTGTCTGAACAATGCAGCCATGGGAGCGAACTATACGACCTTCAGGGAGCGAGGCAGAGGGTTTAGCCACCTCACTGCGGAGACCACCGCCGTGGACATAAGAATGCTTGAGGCGGGAGAATTCTCGAAGAATGGACAATCTTTCCTGAGGACTGTGATTACAGAGACGCTCTGCAACGGACACGCTACACGACATGGATCGAGGCAGAAAATGCTAGAAATTATGTGCAGCCGACAGTTGATATTAACATGACCGGCACCTTGCAGTCTTGATAGACAATAGTTTGTAAAATGGAGTTAACTCTCCATAGCACAAAGCCTGGGCTGAATTTATAGACCTTGTGTTGCCCATACAGCATGATCCCTCTCTCAGCCTGCCTGTTTACTCTAGAGGAATTGTAACACCATTACGTCTGGAACAAGATAAGTTGCCGAAGCTGCTGGATCAGCAAATCAATCAATCAATCAATCAATCAATCAATCAAGTGCTATGCCGGAAAGCGTGGGCGGTCCTTAATCGCCATTTCACTCGATCACCAGAGTCGGGATCAGCAAAGCAGTACTCTTAAATGTCCGCCTGTCGGAGCATCCATCCTAGACCAGTTGCCGACGAAGGCCTGCCATGACATTTTGTCTTTAGGTTTCATTTCCTCTCACCAGAATAAGGCTTGTGCCCTCCCAATTGCGATGCTCCACACGAAGTTGTTGGCACAATGTTGGTTGTCGGGTTTGGTAAGCGCCGCCCAACATTCGGCGCTAACAGAAAGCAGGTAGACCCGTCTATTGTCATGCGGTAGCTCAGCCATATCTAAGACATGGCAACTAATCTAATTAACAACTTGTTCATTTCGATTCAGGTTCATTTCCCGCAAGACTCTAGACAAGATCGATGAGTTTCTGGGCTTGAAGATCTCCTCCTGGCTGCTCCCGGAAGGAGCCAACATCTCCGAGGAATGCTCCAGCTCTGACAACAGCGAACCTCTTCAATCAAAGACACCGGACAAGCCGAAACTACCAACACAGCCACAACAAACAGGCAAATCTGTTACAGAAGCATATCACGACACATCTGCAGAATCAGCCAAGATTCCCGAAGACGAGAAGCTGATTGAGAACAACAGGGAGTTGACTTTTTACCAGCCGTTGTTACCCATACCTGCAGATTACAAATGCACATGTTTTGATTGTTGTCAACAGTTTCGGGCTGGAAAACTTCGATGTCGCCGCATGAGATCCAGAAGAACTTTACTGTCGTCGGACAATCTTAAATGTAAGTTCATGAGGAACCGAATCTATTCTGCCACCAGATCCAGTCAGGACGCGTGGGCAAACAGCGAACTCACGAGGTCTTCGTGCGTGAAGCCAAATAAGCGGATCTACAGCGATCGATTTTATAAGAAGAAGTTCACGGTGAAGAACATATTAAAACTGTGCCCGGAGAAGTTACACTGTAAGCAACCAGAAGTCACGCCAATAAAGGGGAGTGGTGGGGCAGAGGAATGTAGCGAACATGAAAGACTGTGTCTCGCTATGTGTCTTAACGCTGGGGACTTTAACAATCATCCGAAAGCTGATTCCCAGTACATTCCCAGCATCCCTGCACACCAGCGTAGGTCTAACGGCATATCGAGGGAGCTAGATATGGCGATGGAGCACACATACCCTCAAACCTCATCCCCTTACTACGGATTCGACTCCTACATGCACGATTTTGAGCCCTCCTGTTTGTCTGATAGTTCTTACAAATCCGATAGTTTCCACAACTATAAATACAACAGCTGTAGAACTAGTGACTGCATTGAAAACGATTGGGCGTACGCACGAACTTCTCCTTACATCTCGCCACTGTCTTACCTGCCAATTGCTTCAGGTAGATCCTACTGTTGCAGCTCTGCGGGTTCTTCCTTAAGTCACCGCCTGGTGAGTAACTTCTACAGCAGCTTGCAGTACTTGTCCTCAGGGATCTGTCCTGTATACCGACCACCGCTATTTCGTCAGTCATACACCGACTATCTGTCAGAAAACTGCTACTCCCACAGAAACCCGTCTATACCTTGTCACGACTGCAGGTCCTGCCCAGTCGGGCTCTCTCCCGAAAGCTGCTACAGCAGTCCTCTTCTCACCAAGTGGAGCTACAAATACCCTAACATCTCTTTGAGCTCTGCCGTCTCATCCAGTTTCCCATACACAAGCAGAGATTTCAGCCCTAGACGTCACATGTCGGCCAATTATTGCTCAGGCTGCCAACTGCCTTCAACAACACCCTTCAGAAACTGTGCAGGAAGACGTAGCTTTTCCATCCATGACTACGTCTAATTCTATACAAATTTCACTGATGAACATTCACACGTGAAACAATAAAGCACAAAAACCACTTGAACACACGGGAGCTATTGCTTGTTGCTACCATTACAACTGATTCTATTGCCGTCGTTACCACAACTAATACTATTGTTATCACCACATCACTCTCAAGCAACTAATTATATTACAACTGCTATAACTTCTGCTGCTGTTGCTGCTACTATTACTGCTGATGATGCTACTACAACACCAACAAACACAACTACTATACTACTGTTACAATAAGATAAGCAACAACTACTACAGCTGATTCTACTGCCCTCGTTACCACAAATATTGACTGATAGACACCTTGCCGTCTTGACAGATGATAGTTCGTAAAATGGAGTTATGCCTCTCTATAACACAGAGCATGGGCTGAATTTAGAGACCATGTGTTGCCAATGCAGTATGATCCCTCTCTCAGTCTGTCTACTTTACTCCAGAGGAAAGGTAACACCAATACGTCTGGAACAAGACAAGCTACAGAAGCTGTCGGATCAGCAAAGCAATATTCTGTCGTCCGCCTATTGGAGCTCCGATCCTAGACCAGTTGCCGACCAAGGCTTAGGGCCAGTTCTGCCCTGCCATGACATTTAGTCTTTAAGCTACATTTCTTCACACTGTTTCCACTGGAGCCAACTATTGTTATCACCAAATAACAGCATACCACCAATTCTATTACAATTGCTACAACTACTACTGTTGATACGAGTTCTGCTGACAGTACTAATGTTGCTACAACAACAATAAACACAACTACAATACTACTATTGTAACAACAAGAATTACTACTATTACTAATATTATATTACCTCTGCTGCTGTTACAACAACAGCTACTACTACTACTACTACTACTACTACCACCTAAATAATTGATTATAAAGTAAACAGTCACGATCTGTCGGCCAATGACGGGAAGAAATATACATGAAAAAGTTGAGTCACGAACCAACATTCACTCCGTCCTCATCTTCAACAGCTAGCAAAGAGTCCCAAGACTAATAGTACCACTAGCAGTCTGATTACGTGTCCTTCCTCGGAGTACTAAAATCCTCTGGTCACGCCCTGCAGTACATGAAAACTTAGCAATAACTGGCAAACTTGATGTTAGGAGAGCAAGAAGAAGACAGAGACAAATAAATACCTGGATGATTTGGCCACAGAATCGAGAGAAGAACACAGCCCTGGTCCAAGCGTCCGGCGATCGTGTGTAACGCGATCGTGTGTGTCTAATCGTGTTTGACGGTGGGCTGTGACACATCCATATATATGATATGGGCACATTACAATGCCCGCTTTGCCTCCCTTTCAGCTGGTGTCTTCCTCAACTACCAACTCTACATGATTCTCATCTATACAATAAGATTGCCTCTACATATTTAACGAAGCTCTCACTTCATCTTCATCTCTACTGCCTTTCCATCTGTTTCCTTCTCCCCCAGCTACAAATTATCTATGATTTGCACCCATAAGATGAGATGGATTTTATAAGTCCTTTCACTACTTTGATTTTGGGCAGTTTTAAAGAGCTTCAAGTACATTTTTTTTTTTTGTGCATATCCTATTTACAGGACATTGCAGTCAACACCAGCGTTTTTCAGCTGCTGTTGATGTCTTGGCAAGTTTTACGTTCAGTAGTTTCCCATTGCTTTCTGAACGACCTGCTCACATACCTTTCAGTAAGAAACCAACGCGACGCGATCCGCTACCGAATCTCGCGCAGCTGTGTTTCGTACGTGGGTATACGGGATTACGAACAACGTCCTTAAACCCTTCGCCACGGAGACCGGCTTCAAGTACTTAGGTAGTATAATATCATCAAATGAAAAATCAGAAGACGAGATCGAAAATAGATGCAATAAGGCAAACCAATTCATTGGACAAATGGCACCAATACTAAAGAACAAACATGTATCAATACTTACTTAGAAAGCACTCTACAACACAATCTTCCTACTAACTCTATGCTATCAATGTCAAACCTGGGCAATGACAGAAAAAGATAATAAAAGAAAAATCACAATAACAGAAATGAGATTCCCGAGAAGAATACTCCATGTATGAAGAGGAGAGAAAAACAGAAATTAATAAATCAGGACTAAAGTGGGGGTTATAGCAACGCAAGATTTTATTAGAAGGCAGCAAGTCAAATGGTTTGGCCATGCAAGTAGGTTACCAACTAACAGTATACCACAACAAGCAATATTGTACAGACCAGATTGAACCAGATGAAGAGCCCGGCCATGTAAACAATGGACAGAGGAAATACCAGTCTATGGGAATATCGATACATGAAGCCCATAAACCGGCCCTCTCCCGCTGTTTATGCTTCACCTCGACACCGCAAGGTACAAGAGGAACGAGATGAGATGAGATTATATGAGCTGATGAGATGAGCTGATGAGATGAGACGAGACGAGATGATGATATGAGACGAGAGATAAGATAATGAGATGAGATGAGGTGATGAGCACATTATCTTAATGATTATTCTTTCTGTAGTCTGGACCCATCACCGTCTAGTATCTTAACACCTGGAGTGGGTGATCATGTTGCTCCACATCTTGTGATCTCCAACAGCATGCATCAGTTTCACACCTATCCGTGCCATGACACAAGACTGTCAAGAATCTTCTGATGATGTCTTCCTCCATCTGAGTTTGCATAATTTTTTTCCTGTTGTCACAGTAATGTTCCAGTTTTGTCTTCTCATAATGTGTAGGACTATTTGGGCTTCTTTTCCATTTCCAACTATTGAATATTGCATTATATAAATACAACAAAATCTGAAGTAATGCAGATCAGCAGATCTCCTGATCAACTAAATATACCGATAAAATGTAAACCCCTGAAGTAAGTTACAGAATTTAAATATCTAGGAAGTCTGATCACAGAAGATGGTAGAGTAGACAGAGAAATTGAAATCAGATATCAACAAGTGTGCTTATATATCAACTATCACCCATACTGAAACACCCAAATATACTCTTGCCCGCAAAACAACAGATAATAAATAACATATTTACTCCAACCCTAAGCTACCACTGTCAAACTTGGACATGATCCAAATAACCTTCAGCAAAATCAACACCTTTGAGATAAGATGCTTCAGAAGAGCTGCCAAGAAAGAGACCGAATAAGAAATGATGTTATCAGGCATACAGTGGAATCAATACCTTGTTTGCGCTTATACTTAAAGGCGGATCAAATGTTTCGGCCATCTCGTTAGAATGCAACACCATCAACTATCAGTAAGGGTCTTACATCAAGAAAGATCTGCTACGAGAGCAAGAGGACGCCCGAGAAGAAAATGGATTGACGACATCAAAGACATTTAACAACAACATAGAATAACACTATCCAGTGCCACCCATGGAATCCTGGAACGCCAACTATCGTGGTTATGGAGACGTTTCAGTGAAATTATTCAGAACAATCAAGGGTGAAGATTTGTAGAGAGGCATGCATTTCTGGACCTCATCCTACATGATGACGATGATGATGCTATCTTGTCTGAAGTGACTCTAACCCACTCTGAGAGCTGCAGTAGATGCAGCTTGTCTGAAGTGACTCTAATCCACTTTGGGACTGCTAGCTTGTCTAAAGCAACTCTAACCCACTTTGGGACTGCTGGCTTGTCTGAAGCAACTCTAACCCACTTTGGGACTGCTGGCTTGTCTGAAGTTCTCTAACCCACTTAAAGAGCTGCCACATCAGAATGGATGGTAAAATTAACCTGGGCTCCGAGGTTAACCCAGCCACAAACTGCACCAGATGTCATGGGAAGCAAAGGCAGCTACTGAGACACAGACCACGTCACCAACCATGTCCTAATTGGTCTATAATAATGCAAATCTACCACCACGTGCCTAAAGCATCTTAAGGCAAGTCAAAGGAGGATCCCTTATTTTTTTTTTTTTTTTATATAAAACGGGTTCTGGTACCATGTGCCCTTTAAGGCCTGTAAAACAGTTATTTACTTTTCCTTTTTAAGAATATCCGTTATCCATATTCACAAATGCACCTTAAAGTGCACCTAAACAATTTGGGCCAGGATCAGTTGGCTAATACAGGCGAGAAAAGGGCTCTTTTACTTTCCGTTTTGACACAATTGGTTTAGCATCATCTTCTTAAGATGAATATAAAGGGCATTTATTTGTTTTTAACAATATGGGTTTAGCGTCATTTACCAATCCACCTACAGGCGAGTAAAAAGAGTCATTTACATCTTTTAAACCTGGGGCGGGGAAGAGTTCATCAAGTCCTTGATCTCCTTCGACCCTTCTTCTTCTGCCATCTACTGCCTACAATACCTTGCAGTGAAGGTCATCATCATCAGCATGTGCCATGCCGAAAAGCATGGGCGGTCATGTTTGGCCATCTCACACGATCACCAGAGTCGTGAATCAGCTCAGTTTTCTTGTCTCTAGCATACCAAGTAACCAAGACATCCAGGTATTTACTTCTCTGCCTTCGCCTTCTTTCCCCCTCAATCTTGCCAGTTGTCACCAAGTTCTCCAATTTATTTCTCCACATAAATTGCCCAGAAGATTGTGGCTGTCTATGTCTAATTTCTCCAATCAGTTTATTGTTTCCATTTGTTTCTTGTAGGTCATGGTCATTGGTTTTTCTGTTTGTCCATGTTATTCTTTGCATTTTCATCGGAAACCGTATTTCCACAGCTATCATGTTTTTCAGCTTGTCTGCTCATTGTCCACACTTCACACCCATACAAAAGTACAGGTTCTATGTAGCACTTCAACACTCTTCCTCTCGTTGCAAATGACATCGTTATAAATCTTGCAAAATGCTACCTCAACCAAGGTGATTATTGTTCTAATCTCTTCAAGGCATCTCCGATCAGATGTTATGACTGTTCTGAGATAGTTAGTGTACGACAGGGGCAGAGGCATCTTGAGCCTGAGCAATCAAGACAGCCTGGCTAGAGCAGTCGCTGCGAACTGTGCAGGCTAGGGTTTTCTCTTGACCTCCAACAGAAACAAATCTCCACCTTACCAAGAATTCAACCTAGGTTTTCCAAGGAGAACCTGGGCTGCCCACCTTCCCCACAACAACAACAACGAGACACCAACCAACAAGAACGCCCATATTAAACATAAATTATATATTTCAAATATTCATCAAATTCATACAATAATAATCCATAATAATAATAATTAAAAAAAAAACCATTTCAAATTTCCAGGTAAATAATTTAATACATGACCTGTTCTTCACAATGTTAAAAAAAAAGACGAAGATAAAAATGAGGAAATCATGGATTTCTTTGGTATCCGATAAAATCACAATAGCAACAAGATGAATAACAACGTAAATATGTGCTTACACGGACAACGCTCAACACGCAACTTCTGAGAATACATCATCTCAGATATACGTTGGTTAGTCTGGCATCTGTTATACCCCTCTCCGTTCTTTACTTTCAGAGCAGATCTGACCGAGGAATTATGGCAGGCATTACAATGCCGTTTAGCGGGACATAAACAGAATGTTTATTGTACTGGTTCTGTTAAAATTAAGATTACAGATATGTAACTAGAATGTTTATTTGCTGCATTGTTTGTGCTAGTGTTAAATTGAGATTTAAAGGGACACAACTAGTATGTTTATTGCATTGTTTCCTTAAGGGACATAACCAGAATGTTTTTAATTAGTTTTCTAAAGGGACACAACCAGAATGTCTATTTACTGTTTAATAACTGTTTTGTTTTTCGCTATACAACTGTTAAAGCCATGGTTGAAGTGTTATTGTTTAGAAATAATTGCTCAGCGCCCTATAATCTTTGTCGAAAATAACAAGAGGAACCATTTTCGCTAGGGGACAAGCCCATTACTTGATATGGACAACAATCACCTTCGGATTGATAAGACTGTGAGGGTAAAACCATGGGCAGCTGCTTTGGTGGCTGACTAGTCACAGGACTATCATTCTGAGCCGGTGATGGACCCTACTATAACTTCTCTTTGAGGTTGAAAGGGGCAGGGGTAGTGGTGAGAATGAACGAACGCTGGCACGTGAGCCATGATGAAAACATCAGGTGCCATGTTGTGTTCCTCACACCTCCTTATACATAACCTCAGAGGAAAGTAATCCCACCTTATAAAGTCAGTCATCATCCTACACCCTAGAAGTCTGCATGGCCGAAAGGTTACAAGCTTGTACATTTCCTGTGCACTTATGGTGGGCTGGGAGGGGCCCATTCCCTACACCAGTCAGTTGGACTTTCATGTTGACGTCTCATTCAGAAAGCAATGGCAAACTAATGGATGTAAAACTGCTTAGAAAATTCAACCTGGGGGTTGATCGCAAATCATGCAAATAACCTGCATTTGTTCAGGATTTTTGTTGTAGATTTTAAAAGCTTCTTTGAGGGACACAACTAGGAAATCCACTGGCTTGAGTGGTTATAGCTGGTTGGTCTCCCCTATAAATGTCTGATGCACAGATGTCCAGGTCACAGAGGTCGCGGGAAGGTCTTCTAAGGAAGATATGACCAATATATCAGAAAGGGATGTAGCCAAAATGTTTGACTTCTGTGGTATAATGTAAAGTGTAGGTAATAAACACTTGATCTTCCCAGGTAGCACTTACAGATAAGCATTACAAATTAGATTCTTCAACCAATGGCAGCATTTACATGGATTTTTCCTAACTGTTGCACTTAAAAGGTTGTAACAAAAGCCTGATCCCCTTAAAGTGACAACACACTTAGTTTTTACACTCATAGTTAGCACTTAAAGGGAAGTAACACAAAACTTGACATTTTAACTCTCATATTTTGCACTTCAAGGGAAGTAACACATGGATTGTTTTCCCTCTGATAGCACTTAAAGGGAAGTAACAAAAAAACTTGACATTTTAACTCTCATATTTTGCACCTCAAGGGAAGTAGCACAACATTGATTGTTTTCCCTCTGATAGCACTTAAAGGGAAGTAACAAAAAACGACATTTTAACTCTCATAGTTTGCACAACATTGACTGTTTTCCCTCTGATGGCTTGTAAGGGGAAGTAACAAAAACTGGATATTCCATAGCTGTCGTTAAAAGAAAGTGACAAGGTTAGTTTCCCTTTATGGATAAATCAGGTATACAAGAAATATTTATTCTCCAACTGTCCTAGAGAAATAAAAATGTTGAGTGATCCAACATACTGGTGTTTATAAAAGTCGTTACACAGACCCCCATATAACTGTGACAGAAGTTAGTGTGTACAGACATGTAAAAACATGACAATCCTGTCCTCCTTTGGTTTAGGATAAATCATATACGTCAAGGAAACAACTTGTAATAGCAGAATGTACAAACAACATAGCACCTCTACGTATGCGTACACGCCAGAATATTAACGTATGAAACAATATCAGGAAAGTCTAAACACAAACAGGTGACAATAAATGGTTTAAAGAGTCGTATGACATACGTGTGCTCTTTGGGAGCATGTTATTGTGTGGTTGCTCACTCTGTGTGAGTGTGTGTGGGGGGGTTCTCGTGAGAATGAGCCAAATATGTGTGCATGTTTGTGAATACAGGAGATACAAGTTTTCACCGTCTTATTTGCCTCCACATCACACAAAACAATGTGTTATATTATCCAATCTTCCATTCTGTACAGATGCAGGTGTCTGTTTGTGAAATGAGGGAGACAGAGAAAGCGACAGAGATAGAGAGAGAGAGAGAGAGAGAGAGAGAGAGAGAGAGAGAGAGAGAGAGAGAGAGAGAGAGAGAGAGAGAGAGAGAGAGAGAGAGAGAGAGAGAGAGAGAGAGAGAGAGAGAGAGAGAGAGAGAGAGAGATTTACTATTCATGCTCTCCCTGCAGACCTGACGGGAGGAGGAAACTAATCACTCATGCCAGGACATTGCAAGCTGCACCAGGACTTCTGTTTAAGCTCAGAAACTTCTGGCAACAAGAGTCAGTGTAAATGAGAAGTTCAGTGCACAAGACAGCTGTATTCTGGCACTAGATCAGGGAGTAAAGCTGTATTCTAAAACTAGTTACATCTTTGGATCTGATATAAACTCTCCAGTCAGCGACATGCAGAAGCAAAACACAAACCTAGCCAGCCAATACTGACAGCACAAACAGGCGTAGATCTGGTCTGTGAACACATCCATTTAGAGAATTCCATAACTGGCACTGCCTAACACAATCTCTAATTCTAGAACATTCCAATAGGTATAAAAACTAAATGATCAAATTAAATAATGCTACAAATGATAACTAAAACTATCCATTTACATAGCTCACATACCTAGCAAGACCTCAAATAAACAGCACAGCTCTCAAATGGCTAAATTGAAAACAATCTATATTTCTAGAGCTCTCTAAATTGCTACAACATTATTTTTACATAAACTAAACAATCGGAACCTAATTAAACAGTTAAAACAAATACCTGAACCCAAATTAAACAATTGTATTGAACAAACTTTAACCTAAGTAGTCATTTTTATTACAACCAAGCTAATTCTTACAAATAATTTTATTTAAACCAAATCTGAACCTAAACAGCTATATTAAAACAAAAACTGAACCCAAGTTAAACAGCTACATTAAACCAAATCTTAACGTAAACTAAGCAGCTTCATTAAACCAAATCTTAACGTAAACTAAACAATTTCATGAAACCAAATCTGAACGTAACCTAAACAGCTACATAAAAAAGTCTGAACCTAAACTGAACAGGTTTTAAAACAAGTCTAGACCCATTTTTATAACAAAACCTGAATTTAAAATTTGATTTACAAATTGATCAAGTGTTATTGTTAAAACCTTGGAAATTAACTAAACAATGTTACAAAAGAAACTTAAAAGACATTTTGTTATTTTTTTTTAAAAACCAAACAAACAAATCTTATTTAAAAATTAGAAGCCTGAGCCTAAACTAAATACAGTGTTATTATCTGTTTTAAAAGCTGAATGTAAACTAAATACAGTGTTATTATATGTTTTAAAAGCTGAATCTAAACTAAAAGGTTTGATGTAACAAATCACGAACTGTAACTAAGTACAGTGTCATTAAAACAAAACCCCATCAGATAACAATATCTTTACAAAATACAAAACCTGAACAGAGCAGACATCTTCCACCCCAGCAAACAGTCCCAGTTCTAATGGCACATACAGCAGTCTGATTATGTATCCGTCTGCTCTTTCTTTGGAGTACTGAGTGTGGAGCGGATCCTCTAATCACTCCCTGCAGCACCATTCTCTCCAGGCCATGAGGACTGATCTGTTCCTCCACAATATACACTCCAAGAGCCCTGACCAAGTTGGTCATATCATGCACCAATACTTTGCCCAACAGTGCAGACCCAGCCAATCTGTCCGCCTACTCATTTCCCACCACACCAGCATGTCCTGGGAAAAAGACCCAACATATGCTCTCATTTGTTGGTTGTTTGAAGCCTGTCACTCTTGTTTTGACTTGGCTTTTATGAACTTAACTTCCTGATATTCATCAGAGTTAGGACACTCAAAGAGAGTGACAATCTTGTAAGGAAATTCCTAAACAGGACTCTCAGACGTGCCATGTGGCTGGAGTCTGTTCTAGTTCATATTACATTGATATATGTTGTGTAAGAAGCAGGAAAATCAACGTCCATACATACTATGTAAATAACTTGCTCAACTGATAACTGAAAAAAAAAAACAACAGCTAGAAGATTGAGAATTGACTACGCCAGGCAGGGCATTCAGCAACAATGTTTTCCCACTTTCACAATCGATACAGCAATTCTTTCTTGAGACATTCAGCTTGTCTTTCTATGTCTTTTTCAGTCCACTGTAAGCTCACTAGCCAGGATGCCAGATAAATATATAATTGTACTTACAATAAACAAACAAGGATGGAAGTCAGCCAGTTTTCTAAGTCAATGCAACGACTGAACAGAGTCTACACTCATCATTTTCACTGGGCATAATAATACTGTGAGGTATAAGGTAACAATGTAGCAACTACCACAGACATGTGTGTATGAAATGGAGAGGGAGAGAGCAGAGCGCAAACTGTAGAGGGCTGGGGGAGGAGGTTTGGGTTGAATACAAGGGATGAAAAAGAGGTCAGCAAGGTACAGAAAGAGATGGAGAGAGAGAGAGAGAGAGAGAGAGAGAGAGAGAGAGAGAGAGAGAGAGAGAGAGAGAGAGAGAGAGAGAGAGAGAGAGAGAGAGAGAGAGAGAGAGAGAGAGAGAGAGAGAGAGAGAGAGAGGATTTGTGCAGCAGACCATGTCACGTTGTGTTATAACATGCTGGTAAGGGAGCCGGTCGTTCAGAAATAATGGCAAACTACTGAACATAACACTTGCCTAGTACATCAACAGCAGCTGAAAAATGCTGGTGTTGACTGCAACATTCCGTAAGGGATCCGCAACAAATTGTAGTTCTACACTTGGACTGAAACAGTTACAGATAAAAGCTTTACATGACATTGCAACCAACCCCAGCATTTACTGGCTGTTTGTGATTTTCTGGGTAATTTTACGATCAGCAGTCTCCCTCGGCTTTATGAGCGTTTATACCATTGTGAAAACCAAAGCAAAGCCACCCACACCCAAATGGCCTGCTACTGAACCCAGGATGTCGGGATTGTGAAACTACGTTCACTACTTCTAGGCCACAGCTGCCTACAATTAGTCTGATGACAACAGTATCCAAGCACCATCAACACACCCCCACCTGGTCACACTGCAGCACCTGGTCACACTGCAGCACCTGGTCACACTGCAACAGTTAGACACACTGTGACAGCTGGTCACACTGCAACAGTTAGACACACTGTGACAGCTGGTCACACTGCAGGCAGCAATACCTTAAGTCTCTAACCTAATTATTTATTACTTAAAATGGCCAGACACATAATAATAATAATGATAATAATAATGCAGTAAAACAGTGAAAGCAAACAAGAAATCACACATAGGACACATTTAAAGAATTCAATGTTCAGATTTAACAGAAATGAAGCAAAACAAATTTGTTAAAAATGATAGCACACACAAAAAAAGAAACCAGTAAATGAATGCTTTTCTGCATTTGTTGGAAAGCCATAGAGGAAACCACAAAAGAAAATGAGGCCCAAGTGGGACCAAATGCTTATCTATACAGGTCAAATATCATCTCAGCAATATTCATTATTGTAAATGTAATCTCAGCTGTAATTAAGGAAACCAATCAAATCTGACTATAGCTGTAATTAATTACACCGGTCAAATCTGACTTCACATGTACTTAATTAAGTCAAGTAAATGCAACCTTGAATGTAATTAATTAAGCGTGTCAAATCCAACTGTAACTGTAATTATAATTAAACTGGTGAAATCTAACCTTTACTGTACCGAAAGAATCCAGCCAAATCTGAAGTCAGCTATTCTTATTTAAATGGGTCAAATTTGGATTCAACTGTAATTAATTAAACACGTCAAATGTAACATGAATTGCAATTAGATCAAGTAGTCAAATCTGACCTCGGCTATAATTAAGATAAATGTTCACATCCTGACCTCAGCTATATTACACCTGTCCAATCTGAACATGTCTTTAATTAAAGTGGTCAAATTTGACTATCAGCTGCAATTAATGAAACTGGGTCAAAGGCGACCTCTGCCTAAGACATCTGATGAAATCTGACCATCATTATTACTAACAGTCATATTCGACCAGAACTGCAATAAATTAAACCGGTAAATTCTGTCCTCAGCTGTAATTAATAAAACCAGTCAGATTTGACCTTAACTGACCCTGCCGACAGCAAACGACATAACCAACATGGCCAACACCCACCCACCCACGCCCAATGTGTAAATATGATTGTCACCGTCAAAACTACAACATCCAACATACAACCGCAACATTAACACCAACATGCGGTCTTCTTGGAAGATTTTTAAAAAATGTAAAGATTTGCAGATCAAATGGCAAGGGAAGAGATAACCGCATCATCCCCTGGCCATGTAAAACCAATCTAGACACGGCAGTTTACGGTCAAACGGCTAGAAATCTCAAACACAACCAGTCTACACGTATCTCAGCTATAAATGCATGCAGCGAAACTGCGCAAAGACAACAGGCCAGTTGGTCCCAGCAAGTGTCTGCAGCAGCTATTATATACAGAACAAGAATGATAACAACAATATAATCATAACTATTATCATAATCAATGGATTGTCCTCGACAAAAAAAATGACGAAACGATCGTAAAGCTATGTCCCATAATGCAGTAGATATGGCATTGGTGAAGTAAATAAATACAACATATATATGACAACGCAAATGAACACACCATGAGTACGGACACCTCAGAGTTACAAAGTGCCGCCGAGAAGCTGCCCGTAAACATGTATGTGTGTGTATTACCCTCTCCCAGAAAATAACATACATACATTAAATACACAAGCAATATATACATATACATACATAGGTACAGTGAGAGAAAATTACAGCAAATATCATGTTTGAGTTGTTGGTAAGAACTGTTTGATGGTTCCAGAAACTGGCACATGTAACCAGACTGAACTGGGGTTGTACAAAAGAGGGGAGGATGGATACATAAACATCTACAAACATATTTATGCACACTCACTTGATACTTAGAGGAGGGAGTTGACAAATAAACTAAAGAAGAGATGGGCAGATGTCAGATAGACAGAATGAAGAGATAGGCATAAAAGGGAGATGGGAGAAAGATCTAACATAATGCAAGAAAGATCTAGCATATGCTATCTATCTTGGATTTCTTAAACTGAAGCATGCCACTGTGTACGAAGTATGCCCACCATCACACTGGTCAGCATACTCATTACAATCACAACATGTATGTGCTGTTTGTTCTCCAGCCAGCCTAATGCTGCAGTGACTGCCTCTACCTCCATTCCTAGACTAGATGTTGTGGTATCATACGCCAGGCTCTCCTGCAGACCGCCATCTTTACTGAAGCACTACAAGCTCTCCATGATAGTTGTAGGAGCAGACACTGCAGCATTAGGCTGCATTAAGTATCATCCCATTATTGAGTGGAAATGAAAAAAACAAATCTTTGTCATGTCTCCACCTTGAAGAGGGGTTTGCATGTTCCAATCATCACAAGAGCTATGCAGACTGTAATACAGCTTCTCGTAGGGCCTCCCATGTCGGACCGATCAAGGGATAAGAGCCAGATGAAGAGAGACACAAACCTGCTGCCTTGTTGGTAGACTGGGAACTGTCAAAGACTAGGAAACGCAAACCCGAAAAAAATGCTTGCCGAAGTCGGATGCACTGAGTCACAGGCATGACGAAGTCAGATGCACTGAGTCACAGGCATGACGAAGTCAGATGAACTGAACCACAAACCTGACAAAACAAGACAACACAGTTATCTAGATGTTGAAAAGCAAATAAACTTGCAAACATAGAATAATAAATACACAGACAGAGAAGTGTGCTGCACAATTGAACGTAGCAACAAGCTCCTGTATGAGAATGAAGATTGAGGTGGCCAGATCATATTTTGGAAAGTTCAAAATGGATAGCTAGATGTGAATGCCTGTATTTGTGGCCGCCTCAGATCTCTGGGAACTTGTGTGGGCCTATTGCCCAGGTCATGGAGGTGGGCGGGGCAATGGGACAACTCACATACTAGCTTCACAAGCACCCATCAATAGGACACTGCAGATGGCCAAAGGAATCGGAATGGCAGCAATAAATGACAGCATGTGTATGTGAACACATCTCTGGGATAATCTTCTCTATTACAGCTGTTGGGAATCAGAAACTAGTATAAGCGGCTTGAGAGGAGTCAGATGTGTGGATAACCAGCTGATATAAGTGACTACAGCTGGGAAGGGGTCAGATGTGTGGATAACCAGCTGATATAAGTGACTACAGCTGGGAAGGGGTCAGATGTGTGGATAACCAGCTGATATAAGTGACTACAGCTGGGAAGGGGTCAGATGTATAGATAACCAGCTGATATAAGTGACTACAGCTGGGAAGGGGTCAGATGTGTGGATAACCAGCTGATATAAGTGACTACAGCTGGGAAGGGGTCAGATGTATAGATAACCAGCTGATATAAGTGACCACAGCTGGGAAGGGGTTAGATTGTGGATAACCAGCTGATATAAGTGACTGCAGCTGGGAAGGGGTCAGATGTATAGATAACCAGCTGATATAAGTGACTACAGCTGGGAAGGGGTCAGATGTGTGGATAACCAGCTGATATAAGTGACTACAGCTGGGAAGGGATCAGATGTATAGATAACCAGCTGATATAAGTGACCACAGCTGGGAAGGGGTTAGATTGTGGATAACCAGCTGATATAAGTGACTACAGCTGGGAAGGGGTTAGATTGTGGATAACCAGCTGATATAAGTGACTACAGCTGGGAAGGGGTTAGATGTGTGGATAACCAGCTGATATAAGTGACTACCGCTGGGAAGGGGTTAGATGTGTGGATAACCAGCTGATATAAGTGACTACCGCTGGGAAGAGGTTAGATTGTGGATAACCAGATGATATAAGTGACTACCGCTGGGAAGGGGTTAGATTGTGGATAACCAGCTGATATAAGTGACCACAGCTGGGAAGGGTCAGATGTATAGATAACCAGCTGATATAAGTGACCACAGCTGGGAAGGGGTTAGATTGTGGATAACCATCTGATATAAGTGATCACAGCTGGGAAGGGGTCAGATGTATAGATAACCAGCTGATATAAGTGACCACAGCTGGGAAGGGGTCAGATGTGTGGATAACCAGCTGATATAAGTGACTACAGCTGGGAAGGGGTCAGATGTGTGGATAACCAGCTGATATAAGTGACCACAGCTGGGAAGGGGTCAGATGTATAGATAACCAGCTGATATAAGTGACCACAGCTGGGAAGGGGTTAGATGTATAGATAACCAGCTGATATAAGTGACCACAGCTGGGAGGGGGCTAGATTGTGGATAACCAGCTGATATAAGTGACCACAGCTGGGAAAGGGTTAGATTGTGGATAACCAGCTGATATAAGTGACTACAGCTGGGAAGGGGTTAGATTGTGGATAACCAGCTGATATAAGTGACTACAGCTGGGAAGGGATCAGATGTATAGATAACCAGCTGATATAAGTGACCACAGCTGGGAAGGGGTTAGATTGTGGATAACCAGCTGATATAAGTGACCACAGCTGGGAAGGGATCAGATGTATAGATAACCAGCTGATATAAGTGACCACAGCTGGGAAGGGGTTAGATTGTGGATAACCAGCTGATATAAGTGACCACAGCTGGGAAGGGATCAGATGTATAGATAACCAGCTGATATAAGTGACCACAGCTGGAAGGGGTCAGATGTATAGATAACCATCTGATATAAGTGACCACAGCTGGGAAGGGGTCAGATGTATAGATAACCAGCTGATATAAGTGACCACAGCTGGGAAGGGGTTAGATTGTGGATAACCAGCTGATATAAGCGACCACAGCTGGAGTGGTGTCAGCTGTGTAGATAACCAGATGACAACAGTGACACAGGATCAATCATTACTGACACCCTTTGACTACTGCTGGGAAAGACTGATAACCTTTCAGATTCTTACAAATAAATGAACGTTGATTCATAATCATAATCCCACAGCATCTGTTTCTTGTGTCTTTCTGTTATCTGCTATGATGAATAGGCACTCAACCAACTCACACAAAGTGTCCTTTAATCATCCAGTTGACATTAGGAAACTCTCACGTTGATTCTGTTGCCCAGCTAATGGGTTAGGTGCGGGGAGCGACACTGTGAGTTATGTATTTCATATGGAATGCTTTTACACATGTCTGAGTTAGTTTCTATTGTGAGCTGCATGTTCAGAAAAATGCAGGCTTGTTGTTAAACAAGCTGGTTTCACCTTATGCAGTAATGTGTGCGCAACTGCTGGTTTTCTATTAACTGTCACTTCCAATGACAAAGAACTGTAATTTTAATGGCGGACTGTTGTGTTGGCTATTCTGGCAGCGGCCTTATGCACATATGCCTGTGTGTGCTGTTGGTTTGTCAGGTTTACTGACTGTTCCACGTTTTACATGGGACAGTGGGGAGCGTTTAGGGTGATATTCACTGGCAAAGGAATAGAGCATTATTGGGTGACCCTTCGCCATGACTAATACATGAAGAACTGATTAGAGTACATTAGACGTAGACAGTCAAAAAATTTTGGGGCATGTTATGAGAAGAAATGACTTCAGGAGAACTTGGTGATGACTGGCAAGATCGAACGGAAGAGACCAAGGGGAAGACCGAGAAGTAAATACCTGGATGGCTTGACCACATGGCATGGTTGAGACAGGAACACGGAGCTGATCCATGACTCTGGTGATCAAGTGAGATGGCAGAACATGACAGCCCATGCTTATCGGCATGGCACATGATGGATGGATGGATTTGCCATGATGTTGGAACCGCAACTAGCAGCGATAACAACTAAATGAGTTGTCTTGAAGAGTTCAAGACAGCACAGATAACAGGGAAGCATTCAATGAAGACAGAGGGCATCAAGCACAAGTCAGCTCATCAGAAACCAACCTACAATTCAACCAAAGACACATCTTTGACATGTGAATACACAGGAAATATGACAACAAATGTAAACATGACCATTTGCGACACAAGAAAACTAACAATCAAAAACACTTGAAAAACATTCATTTGACAACCAAAAAACTTGAAAAACATCCGTTTGACAATTAAAAACATTTGAAAAACATATGTTTGACAATTTTACAAAAGCCAGACTGAATATTTGAAGTTGAACACAACAACGCCGTAATGACCGCACTACTAAATCACGCAATAACAAATAAATAATGCTTATTACGGTAAAGAGTCTATAATTTGACCGTACAAACACAGCAGCCGACGTGTGATTGTCCAATCAGAAGGATATCTTTGGTATGGTAGCTATTGCCAAGGTAAAACACAACAACAGTCATAACACAAGATAACAAACTATCAAACACATCAACCATCATCATCATCTTCACCGTCGACTCATCAACAACTATTCATCATCATCACAGACATTTCAACCTCCATTATGTTTCTTCCCCTGTCTTCACTCATCTACCCTGGGAGTAGAAGTATCTGAGGATTTCCTCTTCAACTCTAGATAGTTACAGTACCCATTAATCTCATTCAGTATTTCCTGTTATACCCTTGGATTGAAGAGGTACCTTATAGTCTTGTTTAGACTTTCCTCTTCTAACCAAGGCTGAAGACTTACCTAGCCCTCATGTTTATGTCTTTCCTCTTCTACCCTGGGATGTAGAGACCTTACAGTCTTGTTTTCCTCTTCTACCCTGGTGTGTAGATATACCTTACAGTCTTATTTAGTCTGTCCTCTTCTACACTGGGTTGTAGGCCACCTTACAGTCTTATTTAGTCTTTCCTCTTCTACCCTGGTGTGTAGATGTACCTTACAGTCTTATTTAGTCTGTCCTCTTCTACCCTGGTGTGTAGATGTACCTTACAGTCTTATTTAGTCTTTCCTCTTCTACCCTGGTGTGTAGATGTACCTTACAGTCTTATTTAGTCTTTCCTCTTCTACCCTGGGTTATAGGCCACCTGGCAGCCATGTTTAGTCTTTCTTCTTCTAGAGTGTTGATGTGTAGTTTGCTAGGATCAGCTGACAAAGTACGACCAGCGAGATGCTGAACTACAACTTCTATGCAACTTGCCGGGTAGTTATACATCTGGCTATAGAAACAGCAATAAAAGATGAACATAAAATTACTGTCACCTTACGTACGTATTAAATGTCTACAAAACTGGACAACTGACTAGAATCTGGTGTGTTAACGTAACAAACCATTTTATCTATGGCACGTATTTACGTAAACTCTCACAGAATTTGCTACATGTCCAGATAAAACTCTGGTACAAACAGGCATGTGTATATATGTTCACTTTCCATGTTTTTAAAAAGGAAAAAAAAAAGAATAAGCTACCACACATAAACATTGCCAGGCAGACAAATGTAACACATGCAAATATGTGACGAGTCATGTAACACATACAGTGTTTTAAAAAACGTAAAAATCGTAACTCACATCAAACAAGAAGTAAATATGAGAAGGAAACATAAATTTGTCTTTGGTATCAGCTGGAACAGTTTGTTGCACAAAATTGCGTAAGGCCAAACAAAATTATACACTTTCTCGATAAATTACCCAAGCTGGCAGTTTATGTAAATAAATTGACCACAAAACAAAACATAAAAAAAGACCCAATTGGCAAGTCTGTGTGAAACATGGGTCATGCCAGTTGTTGCTTCACAAAAATGATAATGGCTGCAAAACTTTCAGAAGACCAGCAGCATGTGGGTTTCAAAGCAGCCAGAATAATCTATTATTAGCACAGCCAATATGGAAGCTTGCCTTCTAGTTCATGTGGCTTTTGTCGTGGCTTAAAAACAAGATGCAGCCTGCTAAAGCGCCAACCAGGCATCTGTCTGTTCACAGAAGGGGAAAGTAAAGGTTGTGTGGATGTAACTGATCTCCTCATATCATAAAAACATTGACATAATACATGTGATTTCCCATATTTAACTACCTATTTCCATGCCTGTGGGTTTAGAATTACAGTTGCTAACTTCGCACCAGAAGTTGAATGTAACAGATATTCATATTTTCCATCTCTCTCCATGGCAAGGCAGTCCGATATACTTTCTGGTGTCCATTATCTTTATGATTTCTGACCATTTATACTGCTGTTTTCCTCTTACACGCTTGCCTTTCACTTGTTCTCTAGCACAGATCTTACAAGTGTTGGGGAACCCATAACGCTAATGACATAACAAACAACAAATTATACTAAATATAGTTATTGTTTTCCCTCAATCTAAACATTGTTATCTTTATTCCCTCAGTCTGCACACTGTTATCTCTGTTCCATCAATCTATGCATTGTTATATCTGTTCTCTCAATCTATACATGGTTGTCTTTGTTCTCTCAAACAACATATTGTTAATTGTCCTACCCTCAGTATACACACGGTTTTCACGTGTCCCACCCTCAATCTACACATTCTTATCACTTGTCCTACCTTCAATTACACATGGTTACCACTTGTCCCACCCTCAATCTACACATTGTTATCACTTGTCCCACCTTCAATTACACATGGTTATCACTTGTCTCACCCTCAACTTAAACATGGTTATCACTTGTCCCACTCTCAATCTACACATGGTTATCACTTGTCTCACCCTCAATCTTATCACTTGTCTCACCCTCAATCTTCACATGGTTATCACTTGTCCCACTCTCAATCTACACATGGTTATCACTTGTCTCACCCTCAATCTTCACATGGTTATCACTTGTCCCACCTTCAACTTAAACATGGTTATCACTTGACCCACCCTCAATCTACACATGGTTATCACTTGTCCCACCTTCAACTTAAACATGGTTATCACTTGTCCCACCCTCAATCTACACATGGTTATCACTTGTCACATCCTCAATCTACACATGGTTATCACACATCCCACCCTCAATCTACACATGGTTATCACTTGTCCCACCCTCAATCTACACATGGTTATCACACATCCCACCCTCAATCTATGCATGGTTAACACTTGTCCCACCTTCAACTTAAACATGGTTATCACACATCCCACCCTCAATCTACACATTGTTATCACATGTCCCACTCTCAGTCTACACATGGTTATCACTTGTCCCACCATCAATCTACACATGGTTATCACATGTCCCACTCTCAGTCTACACATGGTTATCACTTGTCCCACACCAATCTACATATGGTTATCACATGTCCCACTCTCAGTCTACACATGGTTATCACACATCCCACCCTCAATCTACACACTGTTATCACACATCCCACTCTCAGTCTACACATGGTTATCACTTGTCCCACCATCAATCTACACAAGGTTATCACATGTCCCATTCTGTCTACACATGGTTATCACTTGTCCCACACCAATCTACATATGGTTATCACATGTCCCACTCTCAATCTACACATGGTTATCACTTGTCCCACCCTCAACTTAAACATGGTTATCACTTGACCCACCCTCAATCTACACATGGTTATCACATGTCCCACTCTCAGTCTACACATGGTTATCACTTGTCCCACACCAATCTACATATGGTTATTACATATCCCCTATCAGTCTACAGGTAGTTACCACTTGTCACACATTCAACCTACACATGGTTATCACTTGTCCCACTCTCAATCTACACATGGTTATCACTTGTTCCACACCAATCTACATACGGTTACCACTTGTCACACATTCAACCTACTCATGGTTATCACTTGTCCCACCCTCAATTTACACATGGTTATCGCATGTGTCAATATCAATCTATACTTTGTTATCACTTGTCCCACCCTCAATCTGCACCTTGGTTATCACCATCCCCTTCCCCTCCCCTTAATCTGAACATTATTGTGTCACTGGACGCTGCATCGAATGAGAACCAAACCACCACACTATCCAACCGAATTCCAGCATGGAACCAATTATACCGTCCTCGCATTATGAGATGTGCCAACCAGTTCTGATGCTCACTACCATTTCATTCCCCTATCACATCTGCCAGAAACTTGTTTTTAAAAACACTGCATTAGCCACAAAAGCCACACACCCAGCAGCATAAGCTTGGCCTCGCCCCAACCCACACAGTAAAATCACTGACATGAAGTTTTGATTGATAAATCAAGGCAAGACAATTCAATTAATGCTTCAAGGGAAAACAGCACACTTGTGTGAACATACAGAAAAATTAACAAGTTGTAATGCTTTTACGGCATAACGAGTTGAACAAAACATATAACTTTTGATTCCGATTGCTACTTTTCCAACACAGAGCAAACAAGTAATGCTTACACGACTCCGCTGGAAGAATTTTAAAAAAGTAAAGTTTCCGAATGTGAATTACCACTTTTGAGTAACAAGAAAATCACTTGAGAAACTTGACATTCATGATAAATTAATATTCAATTAACATTAATATTAAATTAGCATTTTATGTAAATTAATATTAAAGTTAGTTGCACATCGGGGAATTGTGAAACTCGTCTCTGGGCCACAGCGTTGGCTTAATTAATATTAATTTCTAATTAATTCAACATTAATTGCAAATTTAGAATATTGAATTTACATTAATGGTACTGGTATCACTGTAAATTAGCATTAATAGTGCAGTAACAGTAATGATAAAATAATATTACATCACCTTTAACTGCTAATTAATTAACATAAAGAAATCAACATTAATGGCAAGTTATGACTGTTATATTTACACTAATAATTATCACATTAATGATACATAAACATTAATATTACATTTAAAATGGTAAATTATGACACAGGAGACGCTGTTGCTTAATGGCTAGATGCTTGCTGTTGGCCTGGTGGTTACAGGTTCGCTCCCCATAGGGGCGGACCGGGATTTTGTTTATAACTGACCTTATTTTCCAGGTCAACCCCATCGAAAAATACTGTTTCCCCGAAATTAAGACCTACCCCTAAAATAAGCCCAAGCATGATTTTTCAGGATGCTTTTAATATAAGACCTACCCCTAAAATGAGCCCTAGCATGATTTTTCAGGATGCTTTTAATATAAGACCTACCCCTAAAATAAACCCTAGTTAAGATCATCAGCTAGAATGAAGTTATTAAACATGCACTTGCATTCAAGTACTTTGTTGATGGCATGAATTTTTCTAAATACCAACTCTCCAACATGATTGCTATGGATGAAACTGCAGTAGTTTATGGGCCTAGGATCTCAAACGACAATTGATCAGACGGAATTCGGGATTTGGAGAGTTATGACGACATTTCTGAACATGACTATTTGAATAACTGTAGAATTCTGTAAATGAATAAATGTAGATTTTTGAACATGAATAAATGTAGAATTTTGTTATCTGAAAAAGAAAAAAAAAACAATAAGACGCCCCGAAAATAAGCCCTAGTGCATTTATTGAAGCTAAAATTAATATAAGACCTGGCCTTATTTTCGGAGAAACATGGTAGATTCCAAGAAATGTCTTCGGAAGTAAAAGCAGATGGTGAGATACAGAGCACATCACCCAACATAGTCTGTAAAATATAGGTCGAGCACAATATATGCCAAATACACTTTTTAAACTGTGTAAACAGGTCCTGGTTTGAAAAAACATTATGACACATTTTCAATTACCATTAATTGTAAATTAATACTCACGTACCATTAATGTTATAACCTTCATGATAAATTAACATTCATATATAATTATGTGCAACAACCATTAATGAAAACAATTACCGTTATTAAATAACATGAGAAAAAAATGCAAGGTAATAATATCCGAGCAAATCGGAGCATTGTACGTGAGTTTATACACACATATTAATTTCTAAATATATATTTATTTATATTATATGTATATATATATATATATATAGGTATATAAATGGATCATTTGATAAAACTGTTCACATGGTATTAATGCACATTTATGGAGAGACATTGTATATATGATACTGTGGGATTCAATTCACAGGATTTCAAACGACTAGTGAGCTGGCGCTGATACCAAAAAAATACATCTCAATTAAAATATGAAACAAAAACAACAAGAAAAAACACACAGAAATAACAAAAATATCTGAATGCTGATTGGTAGCCGAATGGCATTCACAACAAGGTATGTAACAAGCCAGTAAACAACCGCAGATGCTGGACAAACAAGCCATCAATCAACAAAGAAATCTTCATATATGGAAGTCTCAATCAGACCCTATTTTTAATACTCTGCTATCCAGTTACGGAACTGGCAGCACTTTACCCAGAGAAAGCTCCGAATTTTAAACAAACCAGCCGTAAACAAAGGTCACACAATTTGTTACCTGGGAAAAAAAGCATCTCGTCAGGCGAAGGAATTATGGACACAATTCATAATCCCGCATACCAAGGTCAAAACACAGCTGCAGGAGATTTGACAGCAGACAGCCTTGGGTTAGTTTTTATAAAATAGTATGAGTGCCGGTCATTCATAAAGCAATGGCAAACTACTGAACATAAACTTGCCATGAAATCACAAAAAGCCAAACAATGCTGGGGATGAATATGATGTCCTGTACAGGATATGCAACTAATTCGTCAGGTATGTATTGCAGAGTCAGATAGCATAAGAAGTGAATTCTTCATTTTTCACCTTGTATCCTCCCACTAGGCCCTTAACCAACTCACTCCAACTTGTCCCATCCTTACATATCCCCTGTAGCTCTGTCAACGTCCTCCTCACACCATTCAACTCTGTCTCCATATTTCCTCTCCCTTTGTCCTCCCCACCCATTCAACTCCGTCTCCACATCCCTTCTCCATTTGTCATCCCCACTCATTCAACTCCATCTCCACATCCCCTCTCCCTTTGTCCTCCCCACACCATTCAACTCAGTCTCCACATCCCCTCACCCTTTGTCCTCATATCCTCTCCCTTTGTCCTCCCCACCCATTCAACTCCATCTCTATATTTTCTCTCCCTGTGTGCTCAGACATGAAGTGAATAGATGAATTGTGTCTTAGCATATCATTTGTGAAACCAGAATATAATTTATCTGATCATTTCATAAGCAACACTGGAACTTAGGGGATAATGGCGTTATGTTTCACAATTTCCTGACAAACCAAGTCGAGAATTCAACTTTAGCTACGGGCGACCTGAAAGTAGGTCGATTTGCATTAATTTTGATGGTATTAAGGGACGGCTGTTCAGAAAGCCAAGGCAAACTACTGAATTAACATTGTCTAGTAAATCACAAACAGCCAGTGAATGCTGGGGTAGACTGTCATGTCCTGTAAAGGAGAAGCAACTAAGTATTCCCTTTATATGATGCACATCACCATTATCATGCGCCATGCTGATAAGCTGGGCGGTCATGTTTCACCAGTCGTGGATCAGCTCTGTGTTCTTGTCTCGACCATAACTCGTAGTTGTGTCATCCAGGTATTTACTTCTCCACCTTCCCTTGTTCTTTTCCCCTCAATCTTGTCAGTTGTCACCAAGTTCTCCAATTTATTTCTTCTCATAACCTGTCAAAAAAAAATGTGATTGTCTACGTCTAATTTCTCCAATCAGTTTGCAGTTTTTATTTGTTTCTTGTAGGAATTGTTAATTGGCTTTTCTGTCTGTCCTTGGTAGTCTTTGTGTTTTTCCTAGACACCACATTTCCACAACCATCAGATGTCTTTTAACTTGTCTGCTCATTGTCCACGCTTCATATCCACACAAAAGTACAGGTTCTATGTAGCATTTCAACACTCTTTTCCTCATTGCAAATAACATCCCTTTATTGGTCAGTATGTTGTCCATCTTGCAAAAGGCTAATCTATCCTAATCGTCCTAATCTCTCCAGGCATCTTCCTTCCATAAAATGTTATGACTGTTCAGAGATAATTGTACTGATTCACTTGTTGAAGAATATTCCCATTTACTTGTATATTACATTGCGGTATTTCCTCCTTCCTAGCAATGACCATAATCTTCTTACAATTTGATTCTAACCCCAGTTGTCCACTGTGTGCAACAAATCTGCAGTTTGCATGTGATGAGGTACAGAGACATATACCAGGAAACAGATTCTGCAACCTCTTATATATGTCTTCTTTGTTTAAATTCAATAAGGAAATATAATGTTTTGAAGCCAAAAAGTGCTCAGTCTCCCACACCTTTGTCACCAAAGTCACCCACTTTGATGTCAAAGGGTATAGTTTACAGTTAACTGTTATTACTCATAAAACCGGGTATGGGACAGGTTTTATTTTCACCCGAAGAAAGGCGAAGGCTACAAGGAATGTATATGTGCTTCAACATCATACATCTAATGTGGAACATACCTCCATCCCTCTCAACCATACAGACTGAATCCTTGGTTTAGTAAAAATTTGTTTTCTTAACTAAATAAGGCTCCATGAATCAACCCAGGTATCCTAGCCTTTTCCCCCAGGTATTTTCAATATTGATTATATTTTAAAAATGTATTAAAATATTTATCACATTTGTTACTATTTTTTTTTTTAAAACTCTGAAAGGACTAATGGCTGGGTTGTGCGTTTATTACCTTCATTGGTCGGTTGGAATTAACCACAGATTTCTCATTCAGAAAGCAATGGCAAACTACTGAACATAAAATTGTCCAGAATATCAACCTAGGGTTGATCACGATGCCCTGCAAAATACATGCAACATTTTCAAATGTCCATAATTTGAGGACACATTGCCTACTATTATTTCACATTATTTGTTTTCTAAATGATTACATGTGGCTGTTAAATTTGTAATATATAATCATTTATACGGGGAGGCTTCAAATGAAAACCTTAAATGTTTCTTTTTTGTTTGGTGAATATATTCTTAAAAGGTGCAGAACAAATGTATAATTTTACGATGCAGTCACCACTGCATTCAATGTAAATCCACCAGCGTCAATAAAGTGTTTGAATTCTTGAAGAAAAAGTGACTCTGGGGTCACTACTCAGTGTGCCTGGCCCAGTCATGAACACTCTGGGGTCACTATTCAGTGTGCCTGGCCTGGTCGTGAACAGTCTGTCACAGAAGTCACACTGTTTTGAAACTTCCAACTCCACTCACACACTTGCTGGATTGATAGGCATGCATCACTAAACTGGACCTTCTTTCATCTATAAGTTTAACTCTTTCTCTGATTTAAAAAAAAAAAACACACACACACACAAAACTGGTAACAGAAAGCTACACGTCTTTCATTTGACAATGATTTTTTTTTTCCCTTTGTGAATTAGCGTGCACAATAGATAACTGATGTATGAAAGATGAGTGGTTTGAAGGGCCGGGTGAAGACAGGCTTGTGTGCCCAAATTGTGACCCTTTGAAAATAAAGCCTGTTTTCTTTGGTTCTGTGCACACTTGTCCCAGCTGTCCTAACATCTTTGGAAGCATTTCAGGAAGATTTATTTGGGCATGGAGTGTGACTGTTTTATTCTACACCATGTCTTCTCTGACTTAAACTGAGTCCCTTTCAGTAGCATTTTCTCTCTATGAATCTAAATCCTCGTATAACTGCTCCGAGTTCAACATACTATTCTTTGCTTCACATGACAGATTCTTGCTTCTAATAAATTCCTTATTATCTCGAGATCTTTCTTGTTTACATGGAGTTCACAGACAAGTTTTCTGCAATGTTCAGATTCTGTAGAACGTAAGTGTTTTTCTTCGTCAAGATTCATGGCATTCTAAAAATGTTTCTTAATATTTAATTTTCAGAGCTTTGACCGTCTTCTTTAGTGTTTTTAAAATTTATCTCCTATAAGAGATGGCTATGCCCTAGTTTTATTTGTACTCATCCTTGTAAATTCGAAACCTGCACAACCGTATTTGCGTTCTAACATCTTGTTTGATCATGTGTTCATTTGCAACTAACATCATTCAGTTTAAATCTGCAAATATCAAAGTTTCTTAAATCTGCAAAGATGAAACAATTTCTTCAGTCTGCAAACATTAAACAGTTTCTTCAATTTGCAAAGATAAAACTGGTTCAATTTTCAAAGATAAAACTGTTTCAATTTGCAATGATAAAACTGGTTCAATTTTCAAAGATGAAACTGTTTCAACCTGCAAAGATAAAAATGTTCCAATTTGCAAAAAATAAACAGTGTCACTCTAAAATATCAGTTTCTTCAATTTGCCAACATCAAACTGTTTAACTCTGCAAACTGCAAAATGTTTCAATTTTGCAAAGGTAAAAAGCATCAATTTGCTAACACAAACAGATTTAACCATGAAACCTCGCAAATATTAATCAATTTAAACTCATAAATAAAAGCTATGTGTAAACATACAACGTTCTGTAAGAAGAAATAGGACAGACATGTTTTGGAAAAAATAAAACATGATTACATACAAGAAGTGAAAAGAAGTGAATAAAATGATACCAATGCCCAAAGGGAATCCCCTCAGTGTGTAGATTTCAGCATGCTTGACAGAAGAGAATATTCTTTGGACAGAGATTCATCCTCTTTCGTGATGCCGGATACAGAGTTGACCTCCTTAGCATCGCTTCCGTTGTCGCAGTTGGCGTCTAGAGTGTACTTGTTTTTAGCCGTCGACGACTCCACCACAGCACCGGTTTGAGTAGAGTGATAGCTGTCAGAACTGGTGCAAGAAGCACTGGATGACAGCAACTTGGAGTTTCTGTCCGTCAGCAGTTCTTCACGCTTGTGCTTGCTAGATAGAGCAGATGATGATCCTTTGATAATACTTGGGAGGTTTTCAGCAATTGAGGACAACGATGACGATGAAGGTGAAGAGTGTGCGATTGAGTGGGAATCAATCACAACGGAGTCAATGAGGAAATTTGGCAAGTTCATAGCGGGCACCGAATTAGCTTTCTTCACATCGTTAATATCATTTCTCTGAGACGTTCGACTGTCGTCCAGCTTTATACACTTACTTGGAGATGGAGAAATGGATGGATCATGAATACTCATCTTTGATTTGACGGCTTTTTTAGGAGACTGCCTACCTTCTTCCTGGTCGCCGTCGTCTCGTCTGACTGAGCTGGATACAGGACAATCTGTGCGATCTCGCATACTGCCACTGCTGCTAATGGCCGCTCCAAATTCTCCGCAGACAGAGTTCTCAGTTGACGAGTTTGCTTCGAGAACAACAGTCGCTGAATCACAGACAGGGCTAGATTTCTTCAAGTTAGCCTGGGCAATCCGCAATAGATCTGCTTCATTTCTGGCCACCCATCTCAGCTTGCCCACAGACATGATTTCAATTTCTTGATCACCAAAAAGCAGCAGGTTCTTCTCATACTTTGGCTTGGAGGTGGCTGCTTCTGGGGATTTAGACAAGTCTTGATATGTGTCCTTAAATGCCTTCTCTGGATCTTTTTTATTACTGTCCGCTTGCTTTTCATGGCCTTTAATGCCATTTCCAGGGTCTTTTTCATGGCCATTTCGGATTAGGGCTTTAGGTTTACTCTGTCCACCCCGGCTGTTCTTTCTGGTCATATCCTTACTATGATGACCGGGATGGGCAGCTTGAGAAGGTGTTGATGCCTGGGTGCTAGCTGCTTCTTTGTTATTCATTTCTTTAGTAGCAGCACATTTCTCTGATGTGGGTTTGTCACTGGTATCTGATCTCATCTTATCCTTGTTTGGCGACGATAAGTCTAGTGGGGTTGGGAGGCTGAAATTTGTGGTGGCTGGTGCTGACACTGCAACTGACCCTGTCCCTCCCCAAACAGGAGGCAGGGGGAAGTAGCCCATCATGAACGGCTGCGGGGCGGTTAAATGGGTCTGGGCAAACCGTGGATTGGTGGCCATGATGGATGCTGTAGCTGCAGACAGGCCTCGGTCTGGGAGGTTGTAATCATAGACTGCAGGCAACACTGGGCCATAAGGCAGCTGGAACAGGGAGGCATTTGGTGGGACTACAGGGGATGGACAAGATGTGGAGGCAAAACTTGCTAGAGGGGCACCCAGAGCCTTGCTGCCTGGAGGATTCCGTGCTGAATTAGATGCTGTGGGACTGCTGCTAGTATCCTTAACTCCACTCATGGGTTTCCTGGACCTACGCCGTGTGGGTGGGTGATGTACTGTCCCTGACACGGTCATCGAAGCTACTGCTGCCACTGGAGTATTTGAAGAACTGGTGACAAGTTGAGGGGGATGGTGCTGGTCCACATGGGCAGCAGACAGCTGGCAAGTAGCGCTACCTGTTGCCAGTTCTGCAGTGACCTCATTAGGAGGAGGACAATGTGTGCCTGGAAGAGTAAACCAGGAAGGCTTATTGACAGAAAGTGGGCTGGTCTTGGATTTGCCCGCTGCTGACTTGGTGTCCTGCGACTGAGGACCTCCTTCAGCCACAACTGACCTTGATAACTTATTCCACAGCATTGATGATGATAATGATGGTGATAAAGGCGATGACACAGACAGCTCACTCAGGAGTGCAGCACCTTGAGACAAATTTGATATGACTTCATTCAGACTAGGCCGTGAGTTCTCCACTTTATGTTTTCTCTGACTCTCACTGACAGCGTTTACTGTCCTGCTTCTCTTACTGTCCATCTCAGAATTTTGACTAGCATTAATCTCTACTGCTCCTCTATCTTCTATGGAAACAACATCTCGTTTTCCAACACTTAGCACCAAAACTTCATTTTCCTCAACCACACTGCATCCAGTGTTGCCATTGGAAATCTTTGAATCCTCCACTTCTCGTTTGACAACCACCACCAGATCACCATCATGAGTCACAACACCATCACAACCGGTCAAAGGAATACAAGGAGTGCTAGCCCCA
Organism: Cepaea nemoralis; assembly: GCA_014155875.1. NCBI lineage: Eukaryota > Metazoa > Mollusca > Gastropoda > Stylommatophora > Helicidae > Cepaea > Cepaea nemoralis. Next base: position 48,045 of record JACEFZ010024581.1, on the reverse strand, counting down.
GACAATACTGAACCGTTCTCATGCTCTTCTTTGACAAGTGAGGAGGAAGCAAAAGTCACCATATGACTAGATTCTGGAGTCGATAAGGACTTCATCCTAAACTGACAGTCGGATGGAGCAGGGCTACCCCCGACATTGCAGGACTTTTCCAGCTGACTTCCAGCTGGAGAGTCGTCCCCTGATTCTGGCTTTAGCTGTGCGTCAAGTTTAGCGCTGTGTGTGCCTGCCGTGGGAGATGATGAAGCTGCATGGAAGCCAGACAAATCTGAAGACACATGAGGTATAGCGGCAATATACCTCTGCATGGCCTCAGCATCCAGGCCAAGTTCATCCATCTGTAGATGGACAAAAAGAAACTCATCCATGAATCAAAAGTTAAATCGCTGTTCTCTTCTCATCAACAAACAAACATTTTCAACAACCAAATCTTACAACCTCAACCCAAAAGAATAGTGAAAATCACAACTTATATCTTAACATAGCAAAAACAGAGATAATGCATACAGATAAAATTAATATGGAGAAAGAAATATATGTTAATGAGGAAAAATTGGAGGTGGTGGAAAATTTTGAATATCATGGGTCATTAATTACCAACAATGGTGACACAATGAAAGAAATAAAAAGACGAATATCTATTGCTCTTCAAAAACTAGGACAACTGAATAAATTGTGGTGTGGGAGAGATAAAATTACAGATTTTTAAGAGCATGCATCTTTCTCATTGCAACATACACCTGTGAGACCTGGACACTTACCAAACAAGCTGAACAGAGCATAAATACCTTTCAATATAAATGTTATAGATGGGTTCTAAGAATATCTTGGATACAGAAGAGAACAAATGCATCCATATCACAAGATCTGAATATTGAAGAAGGTTGGCTACTAAAGACAATAAAACAAAGAAAATTTAAATATTTTGGTCACTTGAAATGTCATGAAAGGCCAAAGAGAAGATGGGTGCAGGATGTGGCAGATGATCTCCAGATGGGTGTATCAGACGCAGGACATCTTGCTATGATCAAGAAGTTTTCCAGACGGTTGTTATGGGAGCGAGGACATGCTACTGAATAAATGAATGAATGAATGAATGAATGAATGAATGAATGAAAGCTTACATCTATGTTCTCTACTCATCAACAAATACTTATGTTGCACGATTTATTGCCTGACATATTTCCATGTATCTCATCAGGTGCATACTGCAGAGTTATATATCATATGAAGTGAATAAATGAATAATACTTCAGCTGAAACATGAGAAAAAGCGTTTTGTGTGCTGTATTAAGTTTTGTGTGCTGTATTAAGTTTTGTGTGCTGTATTAAGTTTTGTGTGCTTTACCCCTTTACTGGGCATAGCGGCCATTACTGGCCGATCGCATAAAACGAGCGTAGCGGCCGATTCCAGCCGATACTATTATGCATTGTAAAAACGCGATCTCTCGGCTTTCCGACACTTCCGACGGCTACTTTAACTTTCACCGACAGCTTGACAACGTGGCCGCCATTTGTAAACGCGCTACAATGAATTTGAACAGACTTTTTTTGATAGTTTTCGGGATTTTTACGCTGTTTTTCAAAATGGATTTCGGCGATTCTTCAAGTGATAGCCGAGATTTCGCTCTGTTCAATTTAAATGACATTAAAGGGCACGAAGTTGACTATTAATCGCAGCTAGATATCAGTGAAAAGCGTTACTTTGCATTAGCAGTCGTGAGTCAGACTTTAAAGAAAGTGATTATGATTCTGAAAATGTGTTTGTAAATTGCCGTATAGGTGACAGAATATCACAAACAACATGCCGTATTTCGTAAATATTTGTGTTCATATATGGATTACCGGCAACAATCAAGTGAGTAACATATTCTGCATGCTTTTCCCTTCATTGTGTTGTTTATTTAACTAAAATCGGTTGACTAACACCTTATTTGTGATGTTTTTACTAACGCCACCCGAAATTTTACAGGACCTGAAAAAATCTTGCCCGTTCAGGGCTACAAAATGGACAAGCGTCTGCCCTGTAAAGGGTTAAGTTTTGTGTGCTGTATTAAGTTTTGTGTGCTGTATTAAGTTTTGTGTGCTGTATCAAGTTTTGTGTGCTGTATTAAGTTTTGTGTGCTGTAATCAGGGAACAGTAAACAATTGCTTAAATATAGTGAGGCATTAGCAATTAGGCAGTTGCAGTCAGTTGTGTGTAAACAGAAACAGTTCGTTGTAAATGTGAAATTACTGGAACAATGTTTAACAACAACACCTGTGGTTATGTGTTTTAATTGTTTCAGCTGAAGTATTATTCATTTATCCACTTCATACGATATATATAACTGCAGTTTGCACGTGACGAGATGTAGCAAAATATACCAGGCAATAAATTGTGCAACACAAGTTTTGTGGCTTCTGTCGTTAAATTCACTGGAATACATTGTTTGTCAACAAGCAAAGCTTACATTACGTCCTCTCATCAACAACAAAAACTTATGTTTTCTCATCAATCACAACTTACATCTATGTTCTTTTATCAAAAAAAACCTATCTTTTCTCATCAACCAAAACTTAAATCTATGTTCTTTTATCAACAAAACCTGTTTTCTCATCAACCAAATCTTACCCCTATGTTCTTTTATCAATAAAACATATAAATATTGAGCACAACCCACTACTGGTAATGCCGATCGCATTCTGGTATGAACCTAAGGCCTATCCAAGTCAGTATGGAAGCACTATACTCGAGTTTCGCCCTCATTTGAGATCGTCAGTAGTGCATATCCCTGACCGGATCCGGAAACAGTCCCGGATCACGCGTGTGAAGCGGGTGTGTAACCACGCGGCACACACTGGACACACCAAATTATCACAACAGCACATCACAACGCTACCCATCGTAGGCTATGCTCAAGATTGCCCAATCGCCGCGACTGACGTCCGTCAATCGATGGGACCCGAACGATCAGGACTTCTCACTGGCAAGGAACACCAGGCCTCCTAAATCCAGTGAGCAATAATCAATTGATTATGTGGTTGCTTCGGGATTTGAAATTTAAATATTGAGCACAACCCACTACTGGCAACGCCGATCGCATTCTGGTATGAACCTAAGGCCTATCCACGTCAGTATGGAAGCACTATACTCGAGTTTCGCCCTCATTTGAGCTCGTCAGTAGTGCATATCCCTGACCGGATCCGGAAACAGTCCCGGATCACGCGTGTGAAGCGGGTGTGTAACCACGCGGCACACACTGGACACACCAAATTATCACAACAGAACATCACAACGCTACCCATCGTAGGCTATGCTCAAGATTGCCCAATCGCCGCGACCGACGTCCGTCAATCGATGGGACCCGAACGATCAGGACTTCTCACTGGCAAGGAACACCAGGCCTCCTAAATCCAGTGAGCAATAATCAATTGATTATGTGGTTATATTTAAATTTCAAATCCCGAAGCAACCACATAATCAATTGATAGGCCAAAAAAGGTTGAGAACCACTGCTCTAGATGTTAATACTGATTTCATGCTGTTGACAGCATTTTTGTAGAGTTCATGGAAAGAACTAAAACAAATGTCAGTGAACCAACAGGTAAAGATTAGACATATATTGAAGAAACCTAAGCGTAGCATAATTAGAAAAGTCTCTGTCTGGAATCTACAAGGCAAAGAAAAAACCAAAAAAAAAACAGAGGACATTTTTTTAAACAAGAAGAAGAGAAGTTGAGACAGAAGTGAGTAATTTAGGGAGGACATTAACGGAGATAGTTGAGGGTAGGACGGCTGGAGTGAATTGCTTGTGGGCCTATGTCCCAATGAGAAATGGTGTTTGTCAATCAAGAAATGATGATGACCATTCATTTCATCCAGTGGGGTTGAAGTTGAATGAAGAGTGACTTGCGCAATGAATTGGATTAAAGTGAGGAAGAGTTGCGAAACTCGTCGACCTCACTCTCTCACCTGAGTGTATCTGAATCCATTGGAAAGACAAGTCAAGACAACTGGAGACGAATACAGGTGCAGTGGGTGACCAAGGCTCTCTATGTGCCTTGCCGTACTCGTTACGTTCCACAATACTTTGCAGGTAAAGTCTTGCCCACTGAATCATCAATGATTTCTTCCACGCAGTTTGCCGAATCCTGTCTTTACATGCTGGGTAGACATACCCTAGTTCACCAATTGGTTTGACACCAGATCAGTTACCCTCGCCTGGTTTAGCCGGCCTGTCACAGCTGTTGCCCGGAGGGTGGCCGATGTTGCATGCTGACAATTACTAGGAGCCACAGGCATGAGCCGTTTGTCAGGCTTGGACCAGAGGGGAATGGGCTCTGAAAAGGGCGTAACAGTTATCCTTACCAAAGGTACTACCAATGCCTGTCATCCAAGCAGGAGGAGGAGAAGGAGGAGGACAAGGAGAAGGAGGAGGAGAAGGAGAAGGAGAAGGAGGAGGAGAAGGAGGACGAGGACGAAGACAGAGGAGGAGGAGGAGGAGGAGGAGGAGGAGGAGGAGGAGGAGGCGGAGAAAAAGGAGGAGGAAAAAAAGGAGGAGGAGAAGAAGAAGCTGACAATATCAGCAGCAAACACAAAAGAACCAGAAAAATAAATTTCAAAAAACAAACTCAGCCACTCTACCTCATCTCCGTCGCCAACTAGATCGTATCCTCTACGATGGGTCAGCGTTTTGTCACGGATGATGCGATTTATCGATGAGATGCTAGGGATATTTTTCTCTGAGCATACGCTATCTTGGAGCAGCCTAGGTAATATATATGTATGTATAGTCAATTTAAAAAAAACACACACAAGTAATTGCAGTCTATGTCTACATTTAAGGGATATACAAGCAAAAGGACTAACTTCATTGCACCGTGTTTTATTCCATATGGCTCAGTCAATTTCTGCAAAACTGGCTGTTGAATACATGGCACACATCACGAACTCCGTAACCCCAGCGACCATTTCAGGGAGTCTCAGAGAAAATTGCACTTGTCAACCGAATGACAGAGTCCAGAAACAACTGCCAGACTTTTGGAGCACTAGGCTGGCATCTTAACCACTTCACCACAGAGAAACACCCCGCCCCCTCCCCAACTGTGTCTAACTTCAATGAACATAGACACCTGCATGAGTGCAAGTCTCCTGCCTCAGGACAGCATATTTCCTGCAGCGCCTGACAAGTCAGCTGCATTTGGCACCATTCTCATTGTTTCCTCCTCCTCCTCCCCCAACAGCAACAACAACAACCACCAGAACAATAACACCAACAACAATAACAACCACAACAATAACATTAACAACAACAATAACAACACCCACAACAATAACAACATCAATAACAACAAATCACAACAACAACAATAAACAATTACAACCACAACAACAAACACAACACCAAACCACCACAACAACAACCACAATAAACAACAACACCACCAACCACAATAAACAACAACAGCAACCACAACAACAACCACAATAAACAACAACAACAACAACAAACAAGTCCGGATGCAGAAACCTGTGATGGATCTGTGATATGATAAGGCCATCATTTGCACAAGTGTTTCTGGTGGCCAACAATGACTTGCATTTTCATGTGACGAACATCTTGTTTCCTTCATGAGTCCGCATAGAACAACGGTGTGCATTTTGCGTGGTGTTTGCTGGCATCGTTACAGAGAAATTATGGGATGACCCACTGCTATGAAGTTAGAACCGTACAACTACTACTAAGAGCTTCAACTTAAGCAAGGCACAAAACATATAAGTAGCCATAGTAATTAGTGCCCTCCCCCAGCAAGGCAGTTGCCTGCGTTCTTCTTCTACTTCATTCGGCTGAAATGTCGTTTAGACGTAATTGCGAAGTGCCTGTTTACAGCAAAGCTGCAATATATGCGCCTTTTGGCAGACACATCTGACTTCTTCAGGCATTTGTTGAGCGGGTAACCTCCCGGAGAATGGGGGGGGGGGGGGGGGGGGGGGGGGGGGGGGGGGGGGTTGGGTTTGTTCAATCTCTGACAAAAGCAGAGTTATTTATTTCCTACTACTGTGGCTCTTGGGATGACCCAGCTCATACAAATGTCTACCAGGCAAATCTGTGTGAGGAAGGGAACTGACCAGTCCACCTCATATGTCACCTAGGTGACCTAGAATATGTGAAGGCCTAACACCTGTCACCGATGGCAGTATCTGCTTTGGGATTACCTTGACCTTGTACAAACAAATACAGACTTCTTGTGTAGGCATTACCAGAACAACAGGGAGTGAGCATGAGGAGGAGGAACAGAGGGCAGAAGGAGAGCTAAGGAGGAGAAGTAAGAAGAGGAAGAAGGATGAGGAAGCAGGAGGAGGAGGAGGAAGAAGGGTGAGGAAGAGGAAGAGGAAGAAGAGTGAGAAGGAGGAGGAGGAACAAGAAGGAGGAGGAGGAGGAAGAAGGGTGAGAAGGCAGGAGGAGAAAGGAGGAAGAAGAAGGAAGAGAAGTAAGAAGGAGGAGGAGGCAGGAGGAAGGAGGAAGGAGGAGGAGGAGGAGGAGGAGGAAAGATGAGGAGGGAGGAGGATAAAGAAGAAGGAAAAGAAGTAAGAAGAAAAGGAGGAAAAGAAATAAGAAGAGGAAGAAGGATGAGGAGGCAGGAGGAGGAGAAATAAGAAGAGGAAGAAGGATGAGGAGGCAGGAGGAAGAGAAAGGAGAAGAAGGAGAAGGAGAAGGACCAGTAAGAAGAAGAAGAATGATAAGGAGGAGAAAGAGGAGGAGGAAAAGAAGAAAGAAGTTGAAGAAGGAGACCATGCCACAAGTTAGATAACCAATACCACATGCTGATATCATCCAAGCCCACATTCAGCCAACTACTGTTGCTGCCTGCACATCACGGAGAAGGGAAAGACTCACTTCTGTCGAATCTCCCAGGCAAACATCTGAGGGTTGTCCAGCTTGTACTGACGCACCATACTGACCACATCTGGAGTGGTCACCTTGGGTTTGCTGCCCCCAATCTGACCTGGGTTGATGCTTCCAGTCTTCCGGTACCTGCGGGTGCAAGTCACATGGATGTAATAAAAAAAACATGGGGAAGTAGCACGTTTATAGACTACGCTTGAATTAGTAGTCACTAGAAAGAAGGAAATACCACAATGTGATATATATGTGATTATATATATGATTCTAATCCAAAATAACAAGAAAAAAATTCCCCCAAAATATATTAATAAAATAAAAATAAGTATAATACGACAGACACCACAAATGACACTTCAATTATACAAATCGTTATCAGAAACGGAACAACACAAACAGGTGTAAATAAAAATATTCATATATCATTTCAGCTTTTTTCTTTAGATCTGTTTGTGTAGTTCAGTTCCTAATGAAGATTTGAATAATCAAACAGTCGTTTGTGTCGTGGTATACTTATTTTTATTTTATTATTATATTTTTCCTTGGGGTGGGGAGAGGGGGGTTGTTTTCGTAATTTTCAAAAATAAAAATCCCCCCCCCCTTCCGTTATTTATGTTCACCATTATGGAGTTCATTGTAAGGTATATGTACACTGTGTCTGTGTTTCGTACATCTCACCTTTTCACAGGACACAAAGTGACACATACATGTTTCAGTTGCTATTGTTACACCTTGCTGCAGCTGTGTGCTTCTCTTGTGGAGTGGAATATTACCAAATGGGGTTGCACGTCACTTGGCCTTATTTGTGAAGAAAGGATCACGGCTACTGGGAAGCCTTGGTGGCGCAGTGGTTGGACACTTTCCTGCCAAACTGGTAGTCAGGTGTTCCATCGGCAGCGGGGCTCAATCAGTTTTTAACAAATTGTCCTGGGCTCCCAGTTGCTGTGACATCAAACATACGTCAGGTCAACGAACCTAAACTGAGTACCATGAATGTCTTGGCAAGTAAAAGTGACCAACCTAATACTGAAAACATCACCCACAGAGTGCTGATTGAAGTATACAAACATATATTGGAACAAAAAGATACCATAAAGATTGGTAATGAAGTAGGTCAATATCAGCCTATTAAGAGAGGTGTGAGAAAAGGATGTGTAATGTCTCCAGATCTATTTTCCCTGAACAGTGAAAGTATTTTCAGAAATGCTGACAACATGAAAGGAATCGTCATTGGGGGACCTAACATCAATAAGATTAGATATGTGGAGTCTTGAGTCTTGATTGCAGACAATGAGCAGGAGTTCAACATTTAGTAGATGCGATTGTTGCACAGTGAACAACTTGGGTTAGAATTAAATTGTAAGACACAGATTATGGTCGTCACTAAGAAGAAGGAAATACCACATTGTAATATACTAGTTGCATGCTTGCTTGCATTCGCTGGCTGTGAACTCCAGCATGAAGTCCTGTATGCCGGATGAAGACATCCTGTTGTCCAACATCAGTGTGATGTCATAACTGACTGAGGTTTGCGTGAGTATCCGTTGTCCCATGTCTGGCTTATTGGTAATAGCATACTAGTAAATGGGAATATTCTTAAACAATTGAATCGGTACAATTATCTTGGAACAGTCATAACATCTTGTGGGCGATGTCTTAAAGAGATTAGAACAAGAATCGCCATGGCGAAGGTAAACTTTTGCAAGATGAAAAATATACCGACCAATAAACAGATGTCATTTGCAACGAGAAAAAGATTGTTGAGGTGCTACACAGAACCTGCACTTTTGGATAGATGTGAAGCATGGACAATGAGCAGACAAGCTGAAAAACATCTGATGGCTGTGCAAATGTGGTTTCTGATGAAAATGCAAAGAATACCACGGACGGACAGAAAAAGCAATGACCAAGTCCTACAAGAAAGAAATGAAAATTGTAGACTGATGAGAGACATTAGACCAATGTTTCCCAACGTTTTTGTGCTATGCCCCACCTAAGCCTTTCTAAAATTCTTATTCCCCCCCCCCCCCCCCCCCCCAAACATATACATTATTTTTAATATTCAAAAATTGAAATGTTCACCAAAGAAACGTGAATGATAGGTTTTAGGAAGAAATCAATAGGAAATTATTGAGCAAACACAGTAAGTAAATTTTCAACTTATAATGGAGAACTGAAATTCAAGTACACAATAATTTTAAAGAAAGATTTTTCTATATTATTTTAATTATTAGTAATTATTTATTATTTAAATTTAGTGAGATACTTGCGCTTGATGCTTGGTGCAAGAGATTTTATGTCAGGTTCAATTTAGTTAACTTCAGTCTCAAGTCTGCCCGTTTTGTTATATCCAGCCGATTTCTTCCATTTTCGAATTGCCACCCTTAACAATCGAATTGCCCCCCTGTGGGGCGTGGGCCCCACGTTGGAAACACTGCATTAGATGTAGACAGTCAACATTTTTATTCACGTTACGAGAAGAAATAAATTGGAGAACTTGGTGACAACTGGCAAGGTCGAGGCGAAGAGTACAAGGGATGGCAAAGAAGTAAATACCTGGATGGCTTGGCCAAGTGGCATGGTCGAGACAAGAACACAGAGCTGATCCACGACTCTGGTGATCGAGTGAGATGGCACAACATGACCATCCACACTTACTGGCGTGGGAAATTATTATTATTAAAAAGTATAAAAATACGGGTCTGGCACCATGTCTAATGACCTCAAGGCATGTAAACGGGTCCTTGACCTTATGTTACATGGGTCACTCGGCCGTATACTTAAATACAGATGTCTCTGTGTTGAAGTGGTTACCATCTGCCTCGTGCTTCCAAGGGGTGTTGGTTCGATTCAGGCCTATGCCATTCGGTTCGCAAGTCCAATTTTCTCTGAGACTTCTGGGAATCATTGCTGGAGTTACGGAGTTCATGCTTTGTGCGATGCTTTTTACAGGCCGGTCTGTGGAAAAAGATCGCGCCATATGGGATAAAACATGTTGCAATGAAGGTGGTCTTCTTGCCTTTTAAACCGTTGTTTTATATATATTTTAAAAAGAGGGGACATGGGTAACTGCTATTTAAAACATGGGATTGTGAATTACCTGGCCATTATGACAGGGGATGGTCATGACAAGGTAAGTAAACACTGACACACAAACCACAGACTGACCTGTTGAGGATCTTACTGACACAGCCATGTGACACTTGCAACTGTCGACTAATCTCACATGGCCTGATGCCCTGTAGTGCCAGCTGTAGGATTTGAACCCTCAAGTGGTCAGGCAGGGGCCGCCCATTTGTAAATTCACGGCCATACTGGTTGATGTTCCTTCCGCCTGAACAATATGTGAATCTGATTAGTCTGACATCAAACACGAGTTGCTTTGACAGCTAATATAAACAACAAACATAAGTTGGTCTGACATCAAACATACACATCACACATTAGTTTGTCTGAGATCTTGACACACCAATTATACAATGGCACGATACATTAAACAACTGTGCACACTTCAAGCACAGATAAGTCAATGGTGCATAAACCAAACATCTAAAACATCACTTAGCCTAACTCACTGAACACACACACACGTTTCTGATACACTGCACACAAAACAATCATCTAAAACATCACTGAGCCTGACTCACTGAACACACACACGTTTCTCTTACACTGCACATAAAACAATCATTTAAAACATCACTTATCATGACTCGCTGAACACACACACATTTCTGATACACTGCACATAAAACTGTTAACATCAATGCATCTATCATATTTCAGCCTATGACACGCCAAACATCAGTCTGACACATCACACATTATGGCACATTAAACATAAGTCTGAAACATCAAACACTACTCACTGAGGATCAATCTGATACATCAAACATCAGTCTGAAACATCAAACAATCTTAAACATCAAACACTTGTTTGAACAATGAAACATCTGCCTAAACCATCAAACACAATTCCTAAACATAACTCTGATACACCAAAGATCAGAATGAAACATCAAACATCAGTCTGAAACATCAAGCATTTGCCTGAAATATTAAACACTTATGTGAGAATAAAACATCAGTCTGAAACATCATATATCAGTCTGAAACAGCAATCATGTGTGAAACATTAAATATAAGTTTGAAACATTAGGCATTTGCCTGCAATCATTGAACACTGTGTGAAACATATTTGTGTGAAACATCAAACATGTGTGTGAAACATCAAACATCGCTCTCAAACATACATCAGTTTATATCAAAAACCATTCGCAGACATCAAACACAGTCTGAAGCATCAAACATGTGTCTGAAATATCAAACAGCACTGTGAATATCTAACACACTCTAACATACCACATTCTTAACATCCAACGTCACCCTAATCATCCAACGTCACCGTAATCATCCAACGTCACCCTAATCATCCAACAACACCCTAAACATCCAACAAAACCCTAATCATCCAACAACACCCTAAACATCCAACAACACCCTAAACATCCAACAACACCCTAATCATCCAACAACACCCTAAACATCCAACAACACCCTAATCATCCAACAACATTCTAACATCCGACAACACCCTAATCATCCAACAACATTCTAAACATCCAACAATATTCCAAACACCCAACAACATTCTAAACATCCAACAACACTCTATAAACATCCAACAATATTCCAAACACCCAACAACATTCTAAACATCCAACAACATTCTAAACATCCAACAATATTCCAAACACCCAACAACATTCCAAACATTCAATCAATCAATTAGGTGCCGTCTCCACAATGAAGGTTGGCTGCAATAGATCTCCAACACTGTCTGTCTCTCGCCTTGACTGTACATTCTGTCAGGCTGATGTTCGTCCACCTCTTGATGTTATCTTCCCACTTGTATCGTTGTCTACCTCTAGCTCGCTTGCCCTCAACCCTGCCTTCCAGTATGGTTTTTATAAGAGTATCATGTCTTTTAACGTGACCAAAATATTTCACTTGTCTCCTCTTTATTTCTTTCATCAACTCTCTCTTCATTCCAGTTTTTCTAGAACCTCTGCATTTGATTGTTTTTGTTTCCATGAAATACGACATATTCGTGTGTATATCCACATCTCTAGGGCCTCTATGCGACTTTCTAGTTGCTTGTTCAATGTCCAGGCTTCCGCCCATACAGTAGCATTGAATATATGTAGCATTTGACAATTCTCATTTTTAATGCGTTATTAATCTCTCTAGATGTTAATACTGATTTCATGCTGTTGAAAGCATTTTTGGCCATTCCTATTCTCTTTTTGATCTCTATTTCACTTCTGCCATCATCTGTTATTATATGTCCAAGATAGGAGAAACTTGTTACTTGTTCTAGTATCTGCCCATTTACTGTGATGTTCATTGATGACCTTTCCTTCTCACTGCTAATTATCATAGTTTTTGTTTTTTGGATGTTAATACCTAAGCCACATTCTGCACTGTGTCCTGTTTACTTGTTCCACTAGGTCTTGCAACTCTTGCTCACTTTCTGCTAGTAACACGGTATCGTCAGCATACCTAAGATTGTTTATGATTCTTCCATTGATGTTAAATCCAGGCATTTCAACTTGTTTAAAAATTCTTTCTGTGCATAGGCTGAAGAGGCTTGGGGACAGTAACACATCCCTGCCGTACTCCTCTTTTTATCTCTATAGACGACGAATAGTTATTACTGCATCTAATAGACACCACTTGTTCCCAGTTCAAGTTACTAATAAGTCTGATGTCCTTTCCGTCTACTCCTATATCTTGAAGGCACATTATTAATCATTCATGGTGTACTCTATCAAAAGCTTTCTTGTAGTCTATAAAACAAACATGTGTGCTTTTTTGAACTTCTATATATTTTTCAAATAACATCCTCAAACAGATAATTGCTTCTCTGGTGCCGCCCAAATATCCAACAACATTCTAAACATCCAACAACATTCTAACAACCAACAACACCATAAACATCAAAACTAGTCTGAACCATTAAACATACCTTCTGACAAGTAACACAATAGTAACACTGTAACCAATATAGAGTGTAACAGACACAACAACAGAAACTTGAGCCCTTACTACCGGAGTGTCGGGTTCGAGCCTTCCCATCCTTCTTGGCAGAATCTGACCCATCATCATCCATGTAACTACTGTCATCCAAGTCAAAGCTGTCATCGCTGCCATCCTCTCCTATCCCACAACCTCCACCACTCAGCCCTCCTGAGGAGGACAAGGCAGCCCCACTACCTGTGCTGTTCTCACCATCTTTAGATTCAGCAGCCTAAACAACAACACAGATGTAGAAACCTATAGTAATGTACTGAAAATATGGTTAAGAGACATAACATAATAGCAGACTAAATAACACAAAGATACAGAAAACTATAGTAATGTACTGGAGATATGGTCAAGAGCCTATAACATGACTGACTGACCAGCACCTGGCCGTCTTGATAGATGATGGTTTGTAAAATGGGGTTATCTCTCCATAACACATAGCCTGGGCTGCATGACCCTTCTCTTGGTTTACTCCAGAGGAAAGGTAACACCAATACATCTGGAAAAAGACAAGCTGCAGAAGCTGCCAAATCAGCAAAGCAAATGATCTAACTGTCTGCCTCTCAGATCTTCCATCCAAGACCAGTTGCCGACCAAGGCTTAGGGCCTGGTCTGCCCTGTCATGACATTTAGTCTTTAGGTTGCATTTTCTCACACTAGGGTAAGGCTTGTACCCTCCTAATTGCACTCCTCTGCCTGAAGCCGCTGGCACAATGTGGGGTGTTTGGATTTGGTGAGCGCCGCCCAACATTTGGAGCTAACAGAAAATAGATAGTGCCATCTACTGTCATACGTAGCTCAGTCATATCTGACTAACACCTGACATCTATAACATAATAGCAGAATAAGCGAAACATAGATGTAGAAAACTATAGTAATGTACAGAAGATATGGTAACATAACAGCAAATATATTATAGTATCACCTTTGAGAACATGCATCTTTTCAGTGGCAACATACATATATGAGTTGTGGGCCATTTTCACAATCACTGAAGAAAACAATTAAGGGTTTTCAACTGAAGAATTCTTAGAATACCATGGACTAAGAAGAAGAAGAACACAGACATTCTAGAAAATCTGAACAAGGAAATACATTAGCTCATAAACAGTGTCATGCCTCAGAAACTGAAATACGAGGGAGCTTCAAATGAGAACCTTCAAGTAAGCAAGCAAGCAAGCAAGCAAGTAAGTAAGTACGTAAGTACATAAGTACGTAAGGTAAGTAAGTGTGTGTGTGTGTGTGAGAGAGAGAGAGAGAGAGAGAGAGAGAGAGAGAGAGAGAGAGAGAGAGAGAGAGAGAGAGAGAGAGAGAGAGAGAGAGAGAGAGAGAGAGAGAGAGAGAGAGAGAGAGAGAGAGAGAGATCAAATCAAATCAAATCAACTTTATTAGGGTCACAAATTGGGCGCGCAGGCCCGTCTTACATTTGGCCCTTCCAATCACTCGTCTTTCGTTCATCAAGAGCATTATACATTTACATAGGAAGAAAGATAAACATTGTGAAATGAATGTTGCAAACATAAACAAGGCAAATTACCATGTTATGAGGCCCACCCTCACACACACCCTCACCTACCCACACACACGCACACCAAGGGACATACACATACCATTGACAGCAAGACAGGCAGACGGAGGGAGTGACCGACCAACCGACCTATCGATAGATAGATAGATAGATGGATGGATGGATGGATGGATGGATAGATAGATAGATAGATAGATAGATAGATAGATAGATAGATAGATAGAACGAACGAACGAACAGACTTTATTTTCAAAGGGTAACAAATTGGGCACGCAGGCCCGTCTTACATTCGGCCCTTCCAATCACTCATCTTTCTTTCATCAACAGTGCATAGGAAAAAAAAACATTGTCACATGAATTTTGTAAACATAAACAATGCATATTACTATGTTATGAGACACATCCACCACCCACCCACACATCCCCCATTCACTCCAACTCCCCCACCCAACCACACACACACATACAATACATTCCCCCACCCATCCACCACATCCCTACACCTACACATCTCCCCACCCACACACACCTCTCACCCACCACACATCCCATCCACCCACACCCCAAGCACACATACATTCAATAACCCACACATCCCCCACCTACACACATCTCCCCACCCACTCACATATCCTCTACCCGTCCCATTTCCCACCAACAATCACTCACCCAATATCCTCCTCCACCCACACACCTCCAACCACCCAGCCAAACACACATTCCTCAGCCACACACACATCTCCCCGTCAACTCACATATTCCGCACCTACCCATACACAAATTCCGCACTCACCCACATAATCTCCCATCTCCCCCAGCCCACTCACAGATCCCGAGCCCACACCTACAAACATCCCCCACCATCTCCTAACCTGCACACACTCACCCACCCACATATCCTCTACCCACCCACACATCCTCTATCCACCCATTCCCCAACCAAACATCCCTTAACCACACACAATTACTCATATACAATCACCCACCCACACATCCTCTACCCAACCACACATCCTCCATCCACCCATTCCCCCAGCCACACATCCCTTAACCACACACCCCTACCCATATACACACACATCCCCACCCACGCACAATCTCCCCACCCATACAAACATCCCTCACACACACACATCCCCACCCACCAACACATTCCCCATTCACAAACACACACCTCCCATCCACGCACACACAACCCACACACACATCCCCAACCCATACATTCATCCCCTCACACATCCCTAGACATACGTACTTATCCCTCAACCACTTACACCCACACATCCCTTACCCACTCATCAACACATACATCTCCTATCTACCCACCCACACTCACACATCCCAACCACCCATCTAAGCACACATCCCCCACCCTCACACACATCCTTCACCCACCCGCAAACCCAACCACACCTTCACCCACCCAAACAAACATCATTTATCCACAGAGAGAGAGAGAGAGAGAGAGAGAGGAGAGAGAGAGAGAGAGAGAGAGAGAGAGGAGAGAGAGAGAGAGAGAGAGAGAGAGAGAGAGAGAGAGAGAGAGAGAGAGAGAGAGAGTATATTCAGAAAAAGTACAGAACAAATGTATCATTTTTCGATGTAGTCATCACTGCGTTCATTGCAAGTCCGCCAGCACTGATACAGTGTTTGGATTCTTGTAGACAAAAAATTATTTTTGTCACATGTGTAACCACTCATGCACCACCTGCTGTAGCTCTTCATCAGACTGAAAAGTTATGACACTTCCTACTCCACGCATACACTTGCTGGATTGACAGGGATGTATCACCATACTATACCTGCATTCACCGATGAATTTCTATAGGTTTCACCCCTTCACTGATCACAAAACCGATAATAGAACGCTGCTACTATTTGGTGCATGTCAAAAGTAGGGTGGCCATATTGAAATTGTCCTTATGATGTGACCATTTTCATCTGCACCATCATGTCACATGCTTAACACTCTGACATCCTTAACAATACTATTGACAGGTTAAAAGACAACACAGTATGATTATTGTAATTTCTATCACACTTTTAAGGTTTTCATTTGCAGCGCCCTCGTACAAGATCTGGACACAGAAGAAAACTGGAACATAGGAGGCATGGCTGCTGGCACAAGCAGCTGGGATCAACCAGCACCAAGTCGCACACAGGACACTGCAGATACCTGGGCATGAAAATATACATAGGACCAGGGAAATGGCAACGAATCAAGAATCTTGTTGGGGCGGGGTGGGGGGGGGGGGGGGGGGGAGAGAGAGAGAGAGAGAGAGAGAGAGAGAGAGAGAGAGAGAGAGAGAGAGAGAGAGAGAGAGAGGAGAGAGAGAGAGAGAGAGAGAGAGAGAGAGAGAGAGAGAGAGAAGAGCAATATTCTGCGAAGGACCTGTCACTTGATGAGTTAGATAGAGTTAGGCTGGGCTGTTAAGTCCATGTGGTGGTCGGTATCCCATCAGGAGATGAGACTGTTGTCAACACTCATGAAGTGTCTATCATAGAACGATTCATTAAATATCATACGTTTGTGTGTTCGTGTGTGACAGACATTGCTATATTATGGTGTATTCCCATGTGACAGATATTGCTGTATTATGGTGTATTCCCATGTGACAGATATTGCTGTATTACGGTGTATTCCCATGTGACAGATACTGTTATATTATAGTGTATTCCCATGTGACAGATATTGCTGTATTACGGTGTATTCCCATGTGACAGATATTGCTGTATTAAGGTGTATTCCCATGTGACATATACTGTTATATTATGGTGTATTCCTATGTGACAGATATTGCTGTATTATGGTGTAACCCATGTGACGGATACTTAGTTAGTTAGTTAGTCTTTCCTCTTGAGCCTAAGGCGGCGCATAGGGCAGAAGTCCCGACTCTCCATGCTTGGCGGTTCGCTGCTACCTGTTGTAGATCTTGGATATTTACTTGGCCATTGAATGAGCCTTCTCTAATGATGGTTCTACGCAGGGTCTCTTTTGGTCTTCCCCGTTTTCTTTTCCCTACCGGTGACCATATGAGGGCTTGGTAGGGGAGTCTTGTCTTGTCCATTCTGAGTACATGGCCGATGTAGTTCCAACGGCGTCTTCTTATGAAATTGGATACTGTATCTTGACGGATACTGCTGTAATAAATATTGCAACTACTCCCTGTAACTTTATTACCTGTCACTTGGTGGTATGTCTAAGAGTCATCATCATCCACTGCCTACAGTACCTTGCGGTGTAGGGAAGGGGAGCCTGAGGAATTAAGGGCACTCTAGCTATTGCAGTCGCCACGAACTGTGCAGCTTAGGGCTTTCTTTTTGCCCGAGACATTAAAAAAAACGACATCCTACCAAGGATTCGAACCCGAATCTCTTGACTGGCAAGCCCAGCATTCTAGCCACTTGATGCCATCCGCCTCATGACCAGAAGATCAAAGGTTAATTTTTGGACTCATCATTTAGTTCTCAATTGCAGTTTTTATCGGAAACACTGGGTGTAATCGCCAGAGCTACAGAGTTTGTGCGCTGTGCAAGAATTTCGGCAGGCAGTTAGCTCATCTGTAGCTAGATGGGATAAACCCAAAGGCAATGAAATTGATCATCTTGTCTTTAACTCCTTTTTCTTTTCCCCTTCTGTCCGAGACATTCCCATAAGTGGCAAAAACGAAATATGGCAAAAGAATGTTCTCACCTGTTGTGATATATGCCCTGCGGAGCCTGATGAGGCCAGATGCTGTTGTTGCTGTTGTTGCAGCAACTGCTGCTGTATCTGTAGATAGTGCAGGTATGGCTGAGGAATGACCAGCTGTGAGCCGGCAGCGAGAGGCACGCTGCTAACCTCCATTGACTCCTTCTGACCCGGTCGGCTATCTGGCGGGGAAGCTTTCCTACCATCCTTCTTACCGTCTACCACTGTGGTGGGCGAGGCTGAGGCGAGTAGCGAGGCTGAAACTGTGGAGGATGAGGCTGGTGATGCTAGTATTGATGTCGATGCTGCATCTGCTGATACCACCTGGTGTGTAACTGTGGACATCTGCTTTAGTTGGGGACTGTCTGCGACGTTGGTCTAGATGACTCCTTCCAAGGTCGGACATTCACCATGTGAAGCTAGTGAATCAAGAAGGATGTGCTCTCTGTGGACAAGACAAGAACGTAGATTATGCTGCTGATTACAACATTTGAGAAGCCTGAAAGAAAGGGTTAAAATACACCAGCAACAACATGCATACTAAGCAACTTCTGCTTTCCATCTCCCGTTGGAGCTCCTCAGAGTAGATATAGCACTGTGCTTGGGCAGAATCTGATCCCTTCTTCTGATCTTCCTCTGATCTCTATCTACCAGTATAACACCTCTGAGTAGACTAGCGCCATATTGTGGGCAGAATCTGATCTCTTCCTCTGATCTCTATCTACCAATGTAACACCTCTGAGTAGACTAGTGCCATATTTTGGGCAGCATCCGATCCCTTCTGCTGATCTTCCTCTGATCTCTATCTACCAATGTAACACCTCTGAGTAAATCAGCACCATATTTTGGGCAGAATCTAATCTCGTCCTCTGATCTTCTGCACTAATTCTCTTGTATAAAAGACAAGTAGGCACAACCAACTTTTATAAAAGTTAAGTAGACACAACCCCCTTTTATAAGATACAAGCAGACACAATTCTCTTGTATAAAAGACAAGTAGACACAACCAACTTTTATAAAAGACAAGTAGACACAACCCCCTTTTATAAGATACAAGCAGACACAATTCTCTTGTATAAAAGACAAGTAGACACAATCCACTTTTATATTAGACAAGTAGACACAATCCACTTTTATATTAGACAAGTAGACACAACCCACTTTTATAATAAGCAAGTAGTCACAACGCACTTTTATGGACAGGTAATCTATGACCCACTTTTGTAAGGGACAGGTAGTCTAAGAATAACTTTTAAAACAGACAAGTATTCATGACCCAATTTTATAACAGACAAATAATCATGACCCACTTTTATAGCAGACAAATAATCATGACCCACTTTTATAACAGACAAATAACCATGACCCACTTTTAAAACAGAACAAATAACCATGACCCACTTTTATAACAAGACATGTAATCATGACCCTCTTTTATAACAAGACATGTAATCATGACCTACTTATAAAAGGCAAGTAGACCACGACCCAGTTTGGATAACAAGCAAGTATGGGGCAGCCCCTACCAAAGGAGAAATAAGGCATCTCCTCCACTCGCCAGCCTACTGGTCACCTCTTGGCAAGGAGCAGTGCGTGTTTATCCCCCCCCCCCCCCCCCCCAAATCCCTCCCCACAGGTGCTGGTTGTGGTATCAAGTTCTTTGCAGATGCTAAGAAACTGATGGTTCGTCAATTCACAGAAATGTAAACTAATAATTTAAACGTAGGCAATCATTATTTTTAGACCACATTACGAGGAACATTAAACTTGAACCGGATGAACAGACAGGCGGACGGACGGGCGGGCGGGCGGACGGACGGACGGACGGACAGACAGTAAGGACTGGCAGACAAAGACAAACCGACAGATAGTAAAGACAGACCGACAGATAGTAAAGACAGACCGACAGACAGACAGACAGACAGACAGACAGACAGACAGACAGACAGACGGACGGGCGGGCGGGCGGGCGGATGGCAGACCTGCAAACAGACCACGGCATCTTTAGAAAGACTTTAGGTACAGGAGTGATAGATTACGCAATCTTCAAAATACTCGCAACGGTGATAGATTAATTAGCTTTCAACATACTTTAAGCACAGAAGAGACGATTAAATGTCTTCAAATATACCTTTTGAGGTACAAATGTGACGGGATTGTGTCTTCGAATAGACCTTTTCAGGTACAGAAGTGACGGGATTGTGTCTTCAAATATACCTTTTCAGTTACAGAAGTGACGGGACTGTGTCTTCAAACAGACCTTTTAAGGTACTGATAAGACGGGCTAAAGTGTCTTTAAATAGACCTTTTAAGGTACAAAAGTAACGGGAGTGTGTCTTCAAACAGACCTTGTAAGGTACATAAGTGACGAGATCTTGTCCTCAAATAGGTCCTTTGAGATACAGAAGAAACGGTATTGTGTCTTCAAACAGACCTTTCAAGGCACAGAAGTGACGGATTACTGGAATTTGTTTAGTTCTCTCCATGTGCTTTACATTGGTGATTCTACACTATTTTATTCCCACTATTCAGCGCAGGCATTAATTAGTGTTTATAATATCTCTTTCCTCTCTTAGCGAACGGCGAGAGTAGGCGTGGGAACCTCGTCGGGCCGCGTTCATGCCCTTGTCAGCGTGACCTACCAACGATTGCATCCACGCGCTCGCTGTATTCTTAAAACAATGCAACGGTAAGGCACGGAGATACAACACGCGTTAACGCACGCACACACCTCACAACATGTTTCGCGCGTTACACACATGCCATGTACTGCTGCTGTCACGACTTCTCTTTCTTGGTATACATTTAATGAAGTTACCGATCTTCGGTAATCAATTATAATTACGGTGGAATTAGTTAGTTAGTCGACAGATCATCCTCATTGCACATCGAACCATTCAGTTCATAAATGCTCGGATCCCCTCCTCAGCAAATCCCGTAGCGTGTAGCGGTTATGTGTTAATCTTCATTGGCTTCCTGCATAGTGCTCTTGTCTGGCCACACCTCTTTTAACTTGCTGTTCTCGCAATCTGACCATGATTGTAGATTCAGTTACCCATTGGTTCTCGCAAAAGTCTTACTTCTCGTAGAGCACTCAGTTTTTCAGCCTGATCCATGGCTCGTCCGCCCTCCACAGTAGCCTTACCTGCAGTCCTGTCAGCCTTCTCATTTC
Organism: Cepaea nemoralis; assembly: GCA_014155875.1. Taxonomy (NCBI): domain Eukaryota; kingdom Metazoa; phylum Mollusca; class Gastropoda; order Stylommatophora; family Helicidae; genus Cepaea; species Cepaea nemoralis. The sequence goes on along the minus strand of JACEFZ010024581.1, from coordinate 26,683 downwards.
CTTGTACATCCGCATGCCCTGGTTTGAAAATGAAACTAATCTACGTCAGCCGTGACGAACCCAGAGACATCGACCACTGTCTTCTGGATCCGACGGTGGAATTAAAATATTAACACTAGAGTCCGTGAGAAAATCGCACCGGCCATACCCCCAGCTAACCACAGTGGCAGTAAATCTGCAGCAACAGAAACATAATCTTATATATAAAAAAGGATGTGTGTGTGTGTATGTCCTTTATGCGTTCGCGAACGGTCCATCCGATTGAGATGAAATTTTCTACACGTCTTCCTCTCATTCCCGCGCTGCCAACTGTGATATTTTTTTAGTGTGAAATCGGCTGCTTACTTAATATTATTTAATTTTTCATTATAATTTCTATATAGCAAGGGGACTTAACTCTAGAAAAGTTATTTCAAGGGGCATAACTTTAATAACTTTTCTGTATACCTTATAGTCATATTGTTGCATCGTTTTCAAAGATTTATAAACTCTTTGTCTATAGTTATGTACCGGCGTATGAGTTATAATAAATAATGATACAATCTTTAAGGCATTTTCAAAGTTTTCATAAAAATAATGCATAATGCATAACATTGTAACTCATCTTTTTATGCTTAAGAAGTTATCTACAGTCATGTAGGTGATTAAAACAGTTTTCATTAAAAATAATGGATGGTGTGTGGAAGGACATTCTTTTAAGTTACTTTTTTTTTTTGTATGAATTTAATGAGACGCTATCCGCCAGGAGCTGGGCGAAGCCACGCCGGGTCAGATAGATAGACAGACCCACCTTTTCGCTGCAGTTATCTACAGGCATATGCGTTATAATCCTCCTCCTCCTACCCTCTTCCTCTTCCCCTCCCCCTCTCCTTCATCCTCCTCCTCCTCCCTCTTCCTCCTCCTACCTCCTCCCTCCTCCTAATCACTCCTCTTCCTTCCTCCTCCCTTCTCCTCCTACTCCCTCCTCCCCCTCATCCATCCTCCTCCTTCTCCCTTTTCCTCCAACCTCCTCCTCCATCCTCTCTCCTCCTCCTCCCTCCACATCCTCCCTCTTCCTCCTCCTCCCCCCTCCTTCTCCCTCCTCCTCCTGCGTTCTTCTCCTTCCTCCTCCCCCCTCCCTCTTCCTCCTCCTCCTTCTAATCCCTCCTCCTCCCTCCTAATCCCTCCTCCTCCCTCCTATTCCTCCCTCCTCCTCCTATCTCTTCCTCCCTCCTCCTCCTCCCTCCTCCACCCCCCTCTTCCTCCTCCCAGCTCCTACTCCTCCTTTTTCTTCTGCTGCTGCTGCTGCTGCTGCCGCCGCTCCATTTACCCAAGTTAATTGTTGGGGAAGATGTAAAGATCTTTCAAGTGCTCTTTCTAATGCTTTTTGTAAGTTGGTCTTCGTTTATCTAGGGTTGTTCTAACGTGTGTGTACTAAGTGATTCAATGAGCATGATTCAGAAGGTCGAAGCTGGATCTGTACGTAGACAGTGGACTGAATCGCTGCGGAAGTCTGTTGTCCATAAAGTCACCTTCATCTTCGTCCCGGGACATGCGGGAGTCGAGGGAAATGAACGAGCTGACAAACTGGCTGGCTCTGCACCCCCTGTAGATGGCCAGCCCATGGATCGTGCCGATGTTATTAACGTCCTTAAAGATTTGGCGAGAACAGAGGATTTTGACGTCAGTGATTCCACATCGCTGTCCAGGATGAAAGACCTGGGAGTAAGAATCGGCATAGCCAGACGCGAGAGGTACATCGGGAAAACAAAGTGCCTCGTCAACCAACACAGAATTGGCACTATTAGCCACCGGACTCTGATGCATATGCTGGGGGGAGGATCTGAGCACCTATGGACATGTCCGGAGTGCAACGAAGATACCCCAACTGATAACTGATAAGGTTGTTCTAACTGCAACCAATAAATGATTAGACAGACAGGCAGACAGACAGACAGACAGAGAGGGAGGGAGGGAGGGAGGGACGGACAGACAGACAGACAGACAGACAGACAGACAGACAGACAGACAGACAGACAGACAGACAGACAGACAGTCGGGAACGGGAACTTATATGACTACTTATATGAATTAAATGAGATGCTCCCCATCAGGGTCTGGGCGAAGCCGGGCCGGATCAGACAGACAGACAGATAGACAGACAGACAGATAGACAGACAGACAGATAGATAGTCGGGAACGGGAACGGGAGCTTATATGACTGCTTATATGAATTAAATGAGATGCTCCACACCAGGAGCTGGGTGATGCCGGGCCGGGTCAGACAGACAGACAGACAGACAGACAGACAGACAGATAGTCGGGAACGGGAACGGGAGCTTATATGACTACTTATAAGAATTAAATGAGATGCTCCCCACCAGGGACTGGGCGAAGCCGGGCCGGGTCAGCTAGTCATCTAATATAGATGAACAATAGACAAACCCGCACCAGCAGTGATATTAACTGTTTAGGTGCCATGGGATGATTTATCATCTCAAGCGACTTGCCGTATCTGCCATGGGATTATATACAGTAGTTTTCCCTATGCAAACCTCTTTAATGTGATATACAATATAGCTGCTACCATATTCACAACTCTTAAGTCATAGCTGTGACACACCCCGACTTCCCATTTCCCGCCATTCATGTTTGTTAGGTACAAATCTGCTTTATGTTTGGCGCTGCATCTGTTACTCATATAAACGCAGAAGTCACAAACAATATGTTGCACGATTTACCGCCCAACACCAGCTCCAGGGGGGTGGGGGGCGAGGAGAGGGGTTGTCCTGCAAAGGACATGAACAATTAATTTTTAAAACCATGTTTTCCCGTAGTGAATTTTAACAACGAAGACACAAACAATATTTCAGCTTAAAGGACCTATCTAATCACTTTAGTGTATGTTATGTCATTTCTGCAGTATGTACCTGACGAGATGCAGCGAAATATGCCAGGCAATAAATCGTGCAATCTATTGTCTGTGTCTTCATTACTCAAATGTATGTTTAATTAAGTAACGAAATTTTTGACATGGTCGCAAGGACAAATACGCTCGCTCTTAAACTGCCGATGCGCTTCATAAACCGGTCAACTGAACTTGCGCGTTGGCTTCCCGTTCAGAAAGCAATGGCAAACTACGGAACGTAAAATTAAGTAGAAACCACGCTGAGGTTGTGATAATGCACTGCAAAGAACAGGAGTATCACAGCCTGGGATTCTCAGATAAGTAGCCCATTTTTTGTTTCATTTTTTAATTTTTATTTTCTCTTCCCTGTTCCCATTTTTCCATCTTGTCATTCTTCTCATCCCGTTATTATGCCTTAATGTAGTCACTGAAGTGTCTTCCCCGTTATTGCATGTTGCCGTAATTATATGTTGTGTTTTGAGTATGCATTTATTTGCTGATGAAGGGCTAACCACCGCAACGTGTAAAGTTACTTTGTGTTATTTTATATTGTAAGGAAAGAACAGGCAACAGTTGTATTCAACCAAATCGATAAGGGCAATAAACTGTTTAGAGCACAAGTTATTTAAGAGCCCAAACACGGCCGTGTATGGCCTAGCTAATGTCATTTGTATCGTCCTCTTCTTCTTTCATTCGCTTGAAATGTGTCTAAATCGACAATCTTGTCTCTTATATAAACTTCACTGTCCTTTTTTAGTCCGCTCAGTGGTCCATAGAGTTTTCTTCCACTGTCGAATCCTCGGAAAGCCGTGGATTCTTTTCTGTCGGGGGCAAAAAGAAAACCCTAACCTGAAATCGCGGCGACTGCACTAGCCAGGCGGACTTAATTCCTCAGGCTCAAGACCCCCATGCCCTACCCTACACTGCAAGGTACTATAGGCAGTTGATGACTGCTTGTTTCTCTAGGCCAGGTTTGCCTAGATACGTCGTATTCGGGGCAGTCTTGGCGTATGCGATCTTGCACATGGCTGACTCGCCAATCTGAAACTGTGTATACATGTGGCGTTATTTACTTCACTCGGGATCCCCTCGGCCTGACCCCAGCGAGACATACGGTGAAACCCGTGTCCCGATAGTTAAGTTTACGGCTAGTGTCCTGCCGCCGTGAAGGATGATAAATTAGAGACCCAATCGATGCGAGCGAAACAACATGGCCGCTGACCTCACGCAAAGTGTGTGGATATTGATTCCCGCCACCAAACTGTCTTTGCAAACTTCACACAACAGAACTTCACACTTCAAGTCTCACTAACCATCTTGCCGAGTTTTTATATATCAAAACAATGTTTTCTCGTAGTGAATTTGAATAACGAAGAAAAGATCGCAGAAGCCATCATGATTAATCTGCATAGGCCAGTTTTGCGCGAACAGAGAGACATGACAGTCAGCTACCGTGGTAGACAATTGAAATTACTGTGCGAATATGTGTATATTTCAGCTTGAAAGATGTATCTAGTTACTTCATGTTGTGTGATTTCTGCAGTATGTACCTGACGAGATGCAAAGAAATATGTCAGGCAATAAATCGTGCAATTGTATATAATACACGGGGATATCAATTGGAAAACCCTTTGAGGCCACTAAGACAGTTCATAAATAAACACACACGTATTATTTGGTCCTCACAGAAGTAAGATACAGAAGTAGAGACTAGAGGCCACAATTGACAACATAACAATTGAAAGCTATAGTCACCGAACGGGACTCGAACTTGTCACCTCTAAATGACGACAGCACCTCACTGCAGGAACGATAAACTTTGTATGGACAACTAGACACCCCTGGAAAGGAGTTTTTATTACCCAGGTCTATCATCCACCTGTACCCACAACTGTGGAATAGTACTGGACACGGCATTGCGGGCCGATGTGCTTGCTAACTTGACCTATGCTGATTTCATATAACACGCTGAAACCTATGGTGTTATTTTAATTGTTAGATACGAATTATGTCCATATTCCAGAGGTGTGGGTGCATATGGATGATAGACTTGGTTAATAAAGACGCCGTATCTTTTTCTAGGGGCGTCTAGTTGGTCATGCGTCGAAGTACACTTGTTATGCACCGAGGGGACGTCGTCATTTATAGATGACAGGTTCGAATCCTGGTAGGTAACTATAGTTTTCAATTGTGTATGTTGTCTAGTGCGTCCTCTAGTCTCTACTTCCTTCTTCACACTTCTATGAGTGTCAAACAATACTATGTGTGTTTATTTATGAACTGTCACAGGAGCAAGACGCGTTAACAGAAGCAAGACGTGTTCAGTCTTGCAAGACCTGTTCACGGGAACAAGATGTGTTCACGGGAACAAGATGTATTCACGGGAACAGGACGTGTTCACAGGAGCAAGACGTGTTGGCGGGAGCACGACGTGTTCACGGAGGCAAGACCTGTTCACGGGAGCAAGACGTGTTCACGGGAGCAAAACGTGTTGGCGGGAGCGAGACGTGTTCACGGGAGCAAGACGAGTTCACGGGAGCAAGACGAGTTCACGGGAGCAAGACGAGTTCACGGGAGCAAGACGTGTTCAGGGAGCAAGACGAGTTCACGGGAGCAAGACGTGTTCAGGGAGCAAGACGTGTTCAGGGAGCAAGACGTGTTCAGGGAGCAAGACGAGTTCACGGGTGCAAGACCTGTTTACGGGAGCAAGACGTCGTTCATGTGAGCAAGACATGCTTACAGAAGCAAGACCTGTTTACGGGAGCAAAACATGTTGGCGGGAGCGAGACGTGTGTTCAGGGAGCAAGACGTGTTCAGGGAGCAAGACATGTGACAACAGCAGGACGTGTTCACAGAAGCAAGACCTGTTCACGGGAGCAAGACGTGTCCAGTCCTCTGAGGCAGATTTCCAAGTAGCAATCTTTCTTGTAAGCTGTTGTGCTTTGGGGATGGGGGAGGGGGGGGGGGAGAGGAGAGAGGAGGGAGAGATATATAGGGATATCAAAGTTAAGATGTCTCCTCACCTCCGCCAGCTCTGTGGCGAAGGAGTCATGGACGCAGTTAGTAATATCGCATACCCGCGTTCGAAACACATCTGCTGGCGATTTGGCAGCAGGCCGCTTTGCATTGGGTTTTTACGAAATGGTATGAGTGTCGGTCCTTCAGAAAGCAATGGCCAACTACTGAACGTAAATTGCCAAGTGATCAAAACAGCAAAAAATGCTGGTGTTGACTGCGACATCCTGCAAAGGATATGCAACTATAGTCTGTTTACTTTTGTCTGCCCAGTATAAAATTCCATATCTCAGTAACCAACTGAGAGAAAATTATGAGATTTAGCATATAACCTTATCATTATGTCCACCCAACAAACAAATTTTTGTTCTGGAGATTGTACAGCAGATTTCAATGTTTGTTTATATGCGGTATATAATTTACGGGTCAGAGATTAAGTCAACATTTTAAAATGTATTACACCTACACCCAGGCACATCCCCGTTTTTTAAATATTTTCTCGTGGTTCACGTACAGCGCGCAGTTAAATGGGGGTGTTCAGGTGTGTCGTCAATGTGTGTTCTTTCATGAAACGTGATTATATAAATAAATATATAAATAAATCTTACCATTAATATAATATTAATAGCTAATATTTGAATGTGTGAATATTGTTCAATGGGATTCATTGTGAAATAGTGTACACTTCAAAGCATCGCTATGAAGTTGTACACATATTTTTGTCAAGAAGCTGACCACAGGAAACTGTTTCATACTGTTACAAATCCCGAAAAAAGAACAGTGCATGCATTGGGTTTGAGTAAACGGTCATTTAGTCGATGGGTGCTAACATCTGGAATGAAACCAACACACGATAAGCGAACAGTAGGTAGAAAGGCAATTGTAGACAACTTTGACAAGGATGTCATAAGGTGAGCTATTATAAAAATGCTGGATGCCAAAGAAACAGTGACTGTAAGAAAACTCAGGGTTTGGTTGAGAAAGAACAATAACATAGAGCTATCCAAAACAATTTTGCGGAAATTTATAAGAACATTAGGCTTCACTTTTAGAAAGTACAAGGGGAGGGGAGGGGAGGGGGGTTAAGAAATATCCTTTGCGAACAACCGCATTTAGGAGCCATGAGAAGCAGATACCTACGTGAAATAAGGGAAATGTGCAAAGAAAATTATGGCATAGTAATTAGTATATTAGGATGAGACGTGGATCAATGCCCACCACAAAAGTGAAAAGGAATGGCACTCAGTGGATGGAAAGATAAAGCGATATGTGCCCAGTAGTAAAGGACAGCGTTTGGCCATAGCCTATAATGGTAGTAATCATAATGGCTTACTACAGAATGCTGGACTCGTGTTCGTATAAAAGCATACAGACAATAGGGATTATCATAATGAAATGAATGGTAATGTATTTAGAGATTGGCTCGAAAATACAGTACTTCCATCTCTTGATAGACCGTCTTGTCTAATCATGGACAATGCATCATATCACAATGTTGTTGCCCAAGAAGACAAAATACCTACGGCATCGAGCACACAGGAAGCAATAAAGCTATGGCTCCGAAGGGAAAATATACCATTTCCAGAAACATATTTCAAGCTACAGTTGTTGTCACTTGTAAAACAGGCGCAAAAAAGCAAGAAATATCAAATCGACAATTTGATAAAAGAGCATGGCCATAGGTGCTTGAGACTTCCGCCGTACCATTCTCATTTAAACCCTATAGAACTTGTGTGGGCTAAAATTAAAGGACAGGTAGCAGCTGACAATACTACATTCAAATTGTCTGACATCAAGATACTAATCCAGTCCGCGCTATTAAATATTGATAAAAGTTACTGGAAAAAATGTGAGGACCTATGTGTTGAAAGAGGAAGAGGACTATTGGAGAAAGGATGGACTGAATTGTATGCAACCGAGAACAGTCATAAACCTATTGGAATCGTCCGACACAGATGAAGGTCTAGGCAGATGGCAGACCTTAATCCACGTGCACACTTACTGTGATATTTTGCTCCAACTGTTCAGACGAATTGCAGGCCCTAAACATTACAGCATCAGCACAGTGTCAATGGCAACAGTTTGTATTCCATAGTGATGAATTTTCAATTCCGCAAGCCCTCAGCTGTGACAAACAACTTGTATTGAAAAACAACAACAACAACAACAACAACACTAAACTAATTTAATACCAACAGAAGAGTAATACTGCGGTGAAAACTGACATATTGTGGCATAACAAGAAACATGAGAGCAAACACGTTGTCAAATTAGGGGCCAACACACGTGCATACGAATCAATCTATAAACTTCAATGAAAAGATGACCAACATCTTGGTCGTTAAGAAGAAAGCCCACTACAGAAACACCGACAACTATTTTCATAGTGCAAAACAGGTAATCATGTTCCGTCTCTGAACGGTAAACAGCAGAGTAGACAATCTTTCACGAAGACTCAAAGCGGGTCTGTCACCCATGTGTACGTGTGAATAAACTACACAGACAGCTGAACAGATCCTTAAAAATGGACACATGATGACTAAATTGCGGTATCATTTCTGGTGATCCATACACACATTAACGCACAGCTATTTGAGAGCTTTCACGACCTCAATATAAAAAGCTAAATGTAGCCTAGTAATATGCATACTTGTGTACACATTATTAACCAGCAGCTGAAGAAACAAGAAGGGAATAAAAAAATAAGGTAAGAAATATATTCCTTCTACTTTCCTGTCAATTTACACATTATTTACCCCATGCCTCTGTAAATGTCTTTACTAATATTACACATTGCACCCCTCTCGGGAGTCTCCGTGGTGAAGTGGTCAAGACGTCTGACTAAGGCTCCGAAAGTTGTGTGTTCGATTCCAGATCGCGTCCTCCATTTCAAGAGTGCATTTTTTCGGAGACTCCCGAGGGTCGTCGCTGGAGCTACGGAGCTCGTGCTTTGTGCACGCTTTCCGCGCTGCGGAAAGAGACTGAGCCATATGGGATAAACACCCGGTGCAATGCAGACCACCTTGTCGACTTTTAAGGGACTTTTTTTTTTTAAATTGCACCCACTCCCATACGAATCTGGCTACGCCTTGTACTTGTGTCGTTACCCGAAATGACGTGCTTTATCGTAAAGCTATTTTGTTAGGATGAATTCACTACATTTTCGCCAAAACATCAAAGAAATGTCGCCGCTTTCGATGATTTAAGTTGCCTTTGGACTTATCAAAAACATATTCCTTGGGTGGGGGTAAATATAAGACGGCAAGAAAACTTTCATAATGATGAAACAGACAGTTTTCATAAAAATTTATCGTGAATGAAAGCATTCTTTTCGGAACAGACTATTATAACACGTCCGCTAGCCTACGGGGCAACCTACTTAGGGCAAGGTGGAGCGCCCGTCTAGTCCCCCGACCAGGGCCCGTCAAGAAATTTATGTAGGTGGTGAACGGAACTAAAGGGCCGCCGACAGATAGTTGTAGGTCATGATCTCCCAATTTCACGACGGTAGGCACGGGATCTCTTTTAGGGGACAATGGCTACGGTCATCGACCAGTATGATCACTCTTATGAATTAAAGCAATGGCAAACTGTCTTTTTTACGCATGTGTTGGCTAAAGGGCTTGCGAACGCGGTTTGTGAGCCCGTATACCCGAGTTCGAAACACGGCGGTGCTGGTTTTTTCGAAAAAGGTATAGGGGCCGGTCGTTCAGAAAGCAATGGCAAACTACTGAACGTAACACTTGCCTAGTACATCAACAACAGCTGAAAATGCTGGTGTTGATTGCAACGTCCCGTAAGGGATAAGCAAAAATTAAAAAAAAAAAGAGAGAGAGAATCACATTTCCTCAATTCAAAGAGAATCCGAGAAAAGGAGTATTCAGGGACACATAATCAGACTGCTATTGGTACCATTAGTATTGGGGCTCTTCGCTGGCGGTTGCAGATTTTGTTTTGGCTCACTCGCTTTGAACTTAAGCGTAGTCCATACACGTGCTTCCACTTCTATTGGGCTGGGCTGATTTTTGCATGCGGATTAGTTTTTCCTATTACCATTATCTCTCGCCATCAGGCGAACCCACTCCCGACTTCAGAGGCACTTGTAATTTACGTCCCCAAGTAAAAGACGAAATATCAAAATTTTAATCCAACCGATCGGTGTAGGGGTTGAACCCGATACCTCGGCATCAGCACACCGGATAGATATATATATATATATATATATATATATATATATATATATATATATATATATTATATATATATATTCGGCCATGCTGACCACCGCTGTTGCAGACGAGGAGGGAGCACGTATGGTAATGCCCCGAGTGTTGTGATATCGGCTCTTGACTCAACTCTTTCCATTGTCCGTTATTGTGATCTATTCATGACAGTTTTCATAAGCGATCTAGCGACACTTGTAGCCGGTCAATTCCTCAGTGATTTCTGTCCTCGACATTCCCGGCATCCCTCTCCGCAACATACATAACCTCTAAGTGCAGCTTCCTCATTTCATTACTCATACTAACTTCTTCTTCTTCTTCTTCTTCTTCTTCTTCGTCTTCTTCTTCTTCACCTTCTTCTCCACCTTCTTCTTCTTCTTCACCTCTTCTTCTTCTTCTTCACCTTCTTCTTCTTCTTCTTCTTCTTCTTCTTCTTCTTCTTCTTCTTCACCTTCTTCTTCTTCACCTTCTTCTTCTTCTTCACCTTCTTCTTCTTCACCTTCTTCTTCTTCTTCACCTTCTTCTTCTTCTTCACCTTCTTCTTCTTCTTCTTCTTCTTCTTCTTCTTCTTCTTCTTCACCTTCTTCTTCTTCTTCACCTTCTTCTTCTTCACCTTCTTCTTCTTCTTCACCTTCTTCTTCTTCACCTTCTTCTTCTTCTTCACCTTCTTCTTCTTCGCCAGGTTCCATATATGGAAACCATATAAAATAACACAAATAATGGGGCTTTACACAACAGAATTACCGAACGCACATGTCGTTTCGGCGACTAGCCTTCTTTAGCAAACAAATATAACAACTTGGAATTCTGAGATCATCATCATCAAGTGTCCTGCCAGCTGGCGTAGGCGTTCATGGTTCTCCACAGATCTCGGTCGTTGGTGTACTGGATCAACTCTGCTGATGGTATTTCTCCATGCCACCGTCTCAATCCATCCAGCATCATTTATCGTGGTCTGCCTCTGTCCTCTCTTCCCCTCGATCTTTCAAGTTGTCACATGTCCTCCAATGCCTCTTTTCTCATCACATGACCGAAGAAAGATGTTTGTCTCTTCCTTTTGTTGTATAAGTTTTTCATCTTTTCATTCCTCTCATCCCGTTCTTATGCCTTAATGTAGTCACTGTAGTGTTCCCATCTTGATTATACGAGGGGTCTTCAAATGAAAACCTTTAAAGTGTGATAAAAATTGCAATAATCATGCATATTGTAACCTGACAATAATAATGTCAAGAGTGTGAAGCACGTGGCATCACGGTTCAGGCGAATGTGACGTCATAAGGACAGTATAAAGATAGCCGCCCTTCTTTACTTGCACCAAAGACAAGCCGTGTTCTGTCTATCCTTTTTTTCTTCTTCAATCAGTGAAGGCGTGAACCCTATAGAAATTTACCGGCTAATGAAGGTCCAGTATGGCAATGCATGCCTGTCAGTCCAGCAAGTGTTCACAACCGGGTCAGGCAAACCGACTATTGAACCCAGAGTGGTTACATACGCGACCAAGAGATTTTTTCCCCCTTTTTTTTCCATAGGAATCCAAGCACTTTATCGGCGCTGGAGTACTTGCATTAATCTCAGTGGTGACTACATCTAAAATGATACATTTGTTCTTTACTTTTTCAGAATGTTTACTCTCTCTCTCTCTCTCTCTCTCTCTCTCTCTCTCTCTCTCTCTCTCTCTCTCTCTCTCTCCCTTCCACTCTGTGTGTGTGTCTCTCTCTCTCTCGCTCACACACACAGACACACGCACGCACGCGCGCGCGCGCACACACACACAACACAAAATACAACATTAAGGTTTTCATTTGCAGCACCCTCGTATGTTGAGTTTATTAAGACTGGTCGGAAAAAATAACCCGCCTCTCCTGAGAACAGAACCTGGATCACCATCTCGACGGGTAAGTGTACATAACTCTACGCCACTGCGGCCTGCACTACGTATTCAGCCTCTCCCAAAGCACCTGCGACTTTCACGATGCATAATTCCCTTTCTTCAAAACCGGCAGCGAAAGCAATTAATATTTAAATACCCTTCAGAAAGCTACAGCAAACTAATAAACTTCAAAACAATGTTTTCCCGTAGTGTATTTGAATCACGAAGACATACACGAAAAATTGCACGATTTATTGCCTGGCATATCTCGCTGCACCTCGCCAGGTACATATTGCAGAAATCACACAACATAAACTAAAGTGATTAAATAAATCCTTCAAACTGAAATATACACATATTCATACAGCAATTTCAATATCGCCATTAATCGGCAGAAACCAGTCTTGTACAAACAGAAAGACAGGATAGTTAAAAATTACCGTGGTAGACAGCTTCAAGAATTTATCTAATCACTTTAGTTTATGTTGTGTGATTTCTGCAGTGTGACCTGATGAGATGCAGTAAGATATGTCAGACAATAAATCGTGCAATTTATTGATTGTGTCTTCGTTATTCAAATTAATGAACGTAAAATTGCCTAGAAATATCACCCTAGGGTTGGGGTTAATAGTAACTTTCTGACACGCAATATATTAACTGACATGGTGTCGATGAAAACATTAGGTTTGGACCAAACATGGTACACGATCAAATGAACAAGTATTATAATGGGAATTTCCGTTCACTGAGCATTGAAATTGCGAAAGATACCACGAAACAAAACACATAACAAGTATGACGATAACTTCCTTCTGTCGAAATACGGGGTCACATGTTACGATAGATTATCCATCGGCATGAACTACACACTACAACATTCTCACCCGTTCTAAAGACAACAATAACTTGCCCACGAATCCACATTTCGAACAAATATCCATATAAATTATCCACACTGCAATGCAATAATCCTTAGCAATCAACATCTGTTGCTTGGCGGCTAAGTTTGGCTGAAAGGTGAGGAGACAAATCCAGTCATTACAACAATCCGAGGTATAATGAAATAACGGGATGTAATCACAGAAAACAAGGGTGTCGCAAGCCGCCACATGGCAGGAACAACCACAGGTGTAACAGGAACGAGTGACTGCAGCCTCCTGCAGCAGGCGTTGTTTGCGCGCGCCGCGCACGTGAGGCCAGACCCCCGTATGCCGGCGCTGTTGATAGGAACAAATCCGACAAGCAAAAGGCGTTTAAAGTTAAAACACAGGGTGGGGGAGGGGGCGGGGAGGCGGCGTGTCTGAAGTCTAGTACAGCGGGTCTCAAAATGAGTTTCTCCTAGGGGAGCACTTCCGGGAAGGTAAATTGTTGCCGCCTATGACAAGTGTTTAACAGAGTTTCTTTTTCTGTTCTTCTTCGTTTTCTTCTTCTTCTCACCCTACTCTATCTTATCCTTGCCCCTCTGCCTCTTCTTGTTCTCTTCATCCTCACCCCTCTTTACCCTCATACGGCAAGTCCTCCTCTTCTTTCTTTTCTTCTTTTCCTATACACCTTCTTTCTTTCTTTTTCATATATTTCTTCTTTTCCTTTCATTCGTCTTTTCCTATATTTCTTTATGTCTTCTTTCTTCTTTTCCTATATCTCTTTCTTCTTTTCCTATATCTCTTTCTGTCTTTTTTTCCTATATTTCTTTCTTTCTTATTCTATGTCTTCTTTCTGTCTTTCTTATTCTATGTCTTCTTTCTGTCTTTGTTTCTTTCTTTCTGTCTTTCTTTCGTCCATTTGTCTTATTCTTATTCTTGCGATCGTTGCCTGTGATGGCTTCACAGTCGAGCGAATTCTCAGTCAAGCGAGTTCTCACTGTCGAGCGAGTTCTCACAGCGGTGGTTTGTGTTGTGAACTACGTGTTCAGAAAAATGGCGGCTGGACGTTCGCTGAACCAGTCTGTATGCCTTCTGCAGTAATACGCGCATAACGAGAAAAAGAGTGCTGAGGGGATATATAGAGCCTGTTCTTTTGTATGGATATTAAACGTGGACAACGAGCAGTCAGGCTTAAAAATATTTGATGGCTGCAGAAATGTGGTTTCTGAGGAAAATGCAAAGAGTACCATGGATAGACAGCAAAACCAATGACCAAGTACTACAGGAGAGAAATGACAATCGTAAATTGATTAGAGAAATTAGATGTAGACAGTCAAAATGTTTTAGACATGTTATGAGAAGAAATGGATTGGAGAACTTGGTGACAACTGGCAAGATCGAAGGGAACAGACCAAGGGGAAGGCCGAGAAGTAAATACCTGGATGGCTTGACGACATGGCATGGCCGAGACAGGAACACGGAGCTGATCCACGACTCTGGTGATCGAGTGAAATGGCGAGTCATGACCGCCCATGCTTTCCGGCATGGCACATGATTGTTTGATTGAGTCAACTCTAACAATCCTGCCCGTCTCTGACGTCCCACGCTGGTACATATTTTAAGACTCACTGCTCTAGCAACAAGACAGAGAACCCCGGGTCCGCTTCAATGAAGGCAGCGGCCAGTGGCAGATAGCATGAGAGGGTGAACTGCCAGAGATAAAACGAGTTTGAAACTTTGTTACTTGAGAGTAGGCCTTGTGTGACGGGCAAGTTGGGCTACTCTATTAATGGCGCGTTCACGAATTACACTTTGCTAGGGTTAGTTTTGCCATATCCTTATCAGCAACGAGGAACGGTTAGAATGTCCTTCTATCCATCTGTCGCGCTTTCCCCCTCCTTCGCTCTCTGACTCCATCTGCCATTAAATCTGTCTCTGCGCCTGAACATCCTTGCATCGAGCAATCCGTAGTAGCAGCAGCAGAAGATGAAAAGCGACAGCAATAATATTATTAGAGCAGAAGATGAGCAGCACGAGTAGCAGCAACAGCAGTAGTAGAGTAGTAGTTGAAAGAGAGCAGCAGCCGCAGAAGCCGTAGTAGTAGTAGTAGTAGTAGTAGTAGTAGTAGTAGTAGTAGTAGTAGTAGTAGTAGTAGTAGTAGTAGTAGTAGTCAAAGAAGAAGAAGGAGGAGGAGGAGGAGGAGGACAGTAGCTGCAGCAACATTATTAGTAGTTGTAGTAATATTTGTAGTAGCAGCATCAGCAGTTGTAGCGGCAGCACTGGTATAACAAACTAGCAGCTGCAGCAGCAGCAGCAATAGTAGTGGTAGTAGTAGTAGTAGTAGTAGTAGTAGTAGTAGTAGTAGTAGTAGTAGTAGTAGTAGTAGTGGTGGTGGTGGTGGTGGTGGTGGTGGTGGTGGTGGTGGTGGTGGTGGTAGTAGTAGTAGTAGTAGTAGTAGTAGTAGTAGTCGTGGTGGTGGTGGTGGTGGTGGTGGTGGTAGTAGTAGTAGTAGTAGTGGTGGTGGTGGTGGTGGTGGTGGTGGTGGTGGTGGTGGTGGTGGTGGTGGTAGTAGTAGTAGTAGTAGTAGCAGTAGTAGTAGTAGTAGTAGTAGTGTGAAAGAAGATAAAGAAGCTTGGGCAGCAGCAACATCAGAAGAAGAAGAAGAAGAAGAAGAAGAAGAAGAAGAAGAAGAAGAAGAAGAAGAAGAATGAAACCTTAGAGGCGCCGGTGTAGTGTGACAAGAACGCGCTGCCGTCAGCCGCCTCTCGACACAACGACAGTGCGGTGTGACGCGGGCACAAACAAGAGCACGCACCGCTGATAAGATAACCGGACCCGGAAAATGGAAGCCGGTCAGACGTGATAACCGCGCTGTTAGGGCAGACGGTTGGAGCATGCAGCGGGAACCAGCAAGGCAACAACACACACACACACACAGACACACATACACACGCAACGTTCCAGGGAAACATGCGGTCATAATCTTCACACACACACACACACACACACACACACACACACAAGATATGCAGCTGTTTCACCAATCCACCCACACACATCCAAGCTATGCGGTTGTTTCAACAACCCACATACACAGCCCGCTTACATAACCCACATACACAACACACATTCACACCTCAGATACACAACATACACACATAACTCACATATACAATCCACATAAACAACCCACATTCACACCTCAGATATACAACCCACACACACAAACCACATACACAACACACATTCACACCTCAGATACACAACATACACACACACAACTCACATATACAATCCACATAAACAACCCACATTCACACCTCAGATACACACAACATACACACACAACTCACATATACAAATCCACATAACAACCAATCATTCACACCTCAGATATACAACCCACACAACACAAAAACCAATACCACAACACACATTCACACTCAGATACACAACATACACACACACAACTCACATATACAATCGACATAAACAACACAAATTCACACCGGCTCAGATATACAACCCACACCACAAACCACATACACAACACACATTCACACCTCAGATACACAACATACACACACACAACTCACATATACAATCCACATAAACAACCCACATTCACCTCCTCAGATATTACAACCCCACACACAGACCCAATACACAAACACATCATTCACACCTGAGATAGCACAACATAACACACACACAAACTCACATATACAATCCACATAAACAACCCACATTCACACCTCAGATATACAACCCACACACACAAACCACATACACAACACACATTCACACCTGAGATACACAACATACACACACACAACTCACATATACAACCCACATTCACACCTCAGATATACAACCCACACACACAAACCACATACACAACACACATTCACACCTCAGATACACAACATACACACACACAACTCACATATACAATCCACATAAACAACCCACATTAACACCTCAGATATACAACCCACACACACAAACCACATACACAACCGACATATTCAGCCTAATACATAACCGACACACACAACAAACATACACAAGCCATATGTACACCCCACATACACAGCCCACAAACCCAACCCTTACACACAACCCCACACAGCGCCCACAAACACACACAGCCCATACACACAACCTCCCACTCCCCCCCCCAAAAAAAAAACACACACACACATACAATCAACATGCGCAACTCACACACACAACGCCCACACACAATAAACATGTGCAACCCACAAACAACCGCACACACACACATCCCACACAGACACAACCGCACACATACACATCCCACACACACAACCCACCCACACAGCCCACACACAAACAGCCAAGCTCCCGTTTGTACTTCGCTGAACCATGACCCCGGTACATCCCCACACACCCTTGCGAGGACGAGCAGCCCCCGTCTCAGTCTTGCACACCTCACTAGTTAGAAGCTTGAGGTGGGGAAGGAGAGCCTCTGCCGCACACTGCCCGCGTAGATATTTCAGGCCTAGATATTCTGAACGCCTAAAACTGGACTTCAGAATTGACGCTCAGTCTTCCACCGGGATGACAACCAACGAATCAACCAACCATGACAGATGACATACAGACGAACACAGATTAACACAGATGACATATAGACTAACACAGAGTATATATATATATACTCTGTGTTAGTCTATATGCATCTGTGTTAATCTGTTTTCGTATATATATACTAACACAGATGACTTATAGACTACTAAAATTATTATATATATATATATATATATATATATATATATATAATATATATATATAATATATATATATATATATATATATATATACCAGATTATATGTACACTAATAAATATGATATATATACTAACACATATGACATACAGACTAACACAGATGACATACAGACTAACACACATACGAAGAGGTGTGGCAGAACATTAGAACATTAGACGAGAGAGAGAGAGAGAGAGAGAGAGAGAGAGAGAGAGAGAGAGAGAGAGAGAGAGGAGAGAGAGAAGAGAGAGAGAGAGAGAGAGAAGAGAGAGAGAGAGAGAGAGAGAGAGAGAGAGAGAGAGAGAGAGAGAGAGAGAGAGTTCCAGCTACCCCTTAAGAGTTCAGGTGAATATAAAAACTTCGTCGTAATTTGAATTCGATCCCGTAAACATCAAACCCATAGGCTATCGTCCAGCCACAGATACCCTAAGCGAAAACTAATGCTAGCTGAATCAATCATCTGCCATCTCCACACTGAAGGTTGGTTGTTTGTCTCTCACCTTGATTTTACATTCTGGCAGGCTGCTGTTTGTGCATCTCTTTGACGTTATCTTCCTACTTGTATCGTTGTCAACCCCATTCTCGCTTGCCTCAACCTTACCCTCCAGTGTGATTTTTATAATAGCGTTGTGTCTTTTAACGTGCTCGAAATATTTCACTTGACTCTTTATTTTTTATTTCTTTCATGCATATCTTTTCACTCCCAGTTTTTCTAGATCCGCTGTATTTGAATGTGTTTTTGTTTCCATGAAATACGGCATATTCTTCTGTATATCCACATCTCCAGGGCCTCTATTCTACTTGTTAATTGCTTGTTCAATGTCCAGGTTTCCGCGCCACATAGTAGTGTTGAATATACATAACATTTGACAACTCCCAACAGGAACAACGTCTGAAGGATTCGACTGCCCGCCAAACACCCAAGAAACAACGACACGAACCCGGCCACTTGTCCCCCTCGGGGCTGTGCTAGAATTCTATGACTCATACCATCTTAGGCCCGGGAGAAATCAATCGACTCCGGGCCAATCTTTAAAATAACCGACGTGCCAAGAAACCCACTCACTGACGGCCAGCGCCCGGGTGAGTCCATCGGACCAAGAAACGCACTCAATGGCGGCAGGAGCCTGGGTGAGTCCATCGGACCAGAAATGACGAGACGTACAGACGGCGTTGGCCGTTTCACGGGCGTAATTGTACAGTTGGCTACTGCCCTTTGGTTGTACATCGATTGTACTGTAGCGGGTGTTTTGTATGTATACACTTTGTATGTAGAACAACTTCGAAAAATTAAGTACAAGATGTCATCAAATAATGTTCTGTAAACTTCATTAAATTAGTTTCAACAGGCACTGCTATGGTCTAACGCTGTTTTGGGGAAGCTGGAAAGTACCAATGAAGTATTCATTATAACGTGTTGGAAATGTCCACTACGGGCTTCAGGACATGACTGTACACGACTCTTCATATTGTCAAATACTTCACGCAACGTGTCTGTTGTTATAGTTCCGCGTGTATCGACCACTATTTAGAAACACTTGTTCAACAACAACAAAATTGTTTCTTCTGTTGACAGCACCGTTCTGTTTGGAGTGCAAAGAATTACCCAGCAGGCGACAGCCATTCGCTGTATATTGCTTCACGGTGGACTGTGGAGCAGATATTTCTTTTATGACGACGTGTACTTCATTTTTCACATTTGTTCTACATACAAAGTGTAGTGAGACTTTACAAACACCCGGTACAAATAAAAATATGTTGCATGACCTTTGTAGACAACATCCAAACTCAATGACAGTTTGAAGCCCTGTCAAGCCAATCCTGATGTACGGAAGCGGATTGTGGACAATTAGAAGGCTAGAGGAGGAACTAAAGGTTCGGAGATGTATTTTACAAACGAGTGAAAAAAAAGTCTGTTAAAGTTGCATGTCCTTTGTATGACGCGGAAGCCTGGACATTGAACAAGCAACTAGAAAGTCGAATAGAGGCCCTGGAGATGTGGATGTACAGACGGATATGTCGTATTTCATAGAAACAAAAACAGTCAAATATAGAGGTTCTAGAAAAACTAGGGATGGAAAGAGAGTTGATGAAAGAAATAAACAAAAAAAAAGAGGCAAGTGAAACATTTCAGCCACATTAAAAGACGTAACACTCTTATAAAAACCATACTGGAGGGCAAGGTTCATGGCAAGCGAGCAAGAGGTAGACAACGATATAAGTGGGAAGATAACATCAAGAGATGGACGAACAGCAAACTGAAAGAACGCACAGTCAGGGCGAGAGACAGACGGTGTTGGAGATCCATTGCAGCCAACCTTTATTGTGAAACGGTACCTGATTGATTGATTGTCCTGTGCAGGACGTTGCGTCCAACCCCAACTGCAGGCAGATTTACCATACATTTTAACGTTCAGTAGTTTGCCATTGCTTTTTCAACGACAAGCCAACGTTGAAGTCCAGCCGACCGGTGTATGTGGTTGAACTTGAATCGCCATCAGCGCACCTAGATATTTAAACGCAAGCGCATTAAGCCACGCAGACTGTCTTGTAAAACCCAGCATTTATCAGCTTGTGATTTAGTTTCTGATACCTACTCCATCCGTGAAGGAACCACTGTATCCATACACCAAATAAAACTGCATTTATCAATTCCAGTGTGAGTGCCAAGCGACTTACATAGGTAGAACGGAAAGATAATTAGCAAATCTAGTAACCGAACACATACCAGTGTGGGTGGAAAAGAGAGTTAATCATTCTTCAGGAATCCCTGTACAGTCGAGATGTTATAAAACGTCCAATTCGACCATCATAGAACATTTGCTGTTTGGCAATCACAGAGTTAGCAAGTAAGATGCATATCGTATACTGTTTTCTTCTTCTTTTTCTTCTGCGTTCGCCCGGAATGTTGTTTTAGACGTAATTGCGTTGTGTCTGTTTACAGCAGGGCTGCGATATTTGCATCTTTCGGCCGACACACCCGATTTCTTCAGGCATCTGTTGACTGGGTTACCTTCCCTGGTGTCTCGTAGGACGTTTGACTCTCACCGTTGTAGTGTTATCCCTATCCCAGCTGGTCCATTTAGAACAGCTGAACGCACCCCGGTCAGCCCTCAAGGGAAGGCAAGGACATACCATGGGAATTCACCGCCATCCAAGGAGGATTCCATAATTGCAGAGCCGACACATAACGCTCTGGTACTGGGCTCACCCAAGTAATAGTCAGTCACGTCCTGCATATGGATGCTTAGCCTCACTTCTGAATATTGGGCCTTCCAGTCACCACAGGCTGTTCCTCCGGAAACCAGAAGAATGCAGTCTGCAGATGACATCCAAACTGTGAGCTTTCGGTATACTGCATTCTACGAACAATAATCGAATTTTTGTTTTTTTTTGCATATCCTTTTACAGGATATCGCTGTCAACAGCAACATCTTTCAGCTGTCTGTTGATTTCTTGGCAGATTACGCTCAGTAGTTTGCCATTGCTTTCTGAGCGGCCGGCTCAGTATCCCGCAAGTCACCAGCGGGGGTCGAACCGCTCCCAGTTCTCTCCCGCTACGAGACTCTGCGTGATAAACGGGATTACGGAGAAAGTGTTGTAACCCCTCAGCCAGAGAGGATTCAAATATATCGAAGCATGATCCATTGGGTGATTCCAGCCGTTGCAATGTTGGTTCTGTAGTTTAGAGAGAGGCTAACCGAGTGGCTAGAATGTATCCTTCTCCTTCAGTAAACCCTGGTTCGAATAAATGGACGTACTAGGGCAGTGGTTCTCAGCCGGTGGGGAATTCCCCCCCCCCAGGGGGTAATTTTAGGGCTTCCGGGGGGGGGGGGGGGAATTAAAATTATTTCAAGATCGCGTTAATACAAGAACCGATTACTTGGTATTGTTCTTCCCTTCATACTTTACGGTTCTGTACGTCTCACCCTTCTGAATTCATTTTATAACTTAAGTAGACCCGCAAATCACGTTTTATGTAGACGTCTAGACTTGTTTTAGTATGTGCTATTAAATTTAGCTTCCATCATTAGGTATACTGTGTAGGAGGGGTGGGAATTTTTAGGGAGGAAATACGGAATGACGTTCTGAAAATATGGTGAAGGGGGGCACGGGCCAAAATAGGTTGAGAACCACTGTACTAGAGAGTCGTATGGTCGGCTGAAGAAGGGATGTTAGGGAAGGAGAAGGGTATGCCGACGAGGAAGTGTATCAAGAAGTAAAAGAGGAGGAGGGGAAGGGCATTATGAGGGGACGAAGGGTAAGAGGAGGAGGAAGGACAAAAGGAGTAGGAAGGACAAGAAGAGGAGGAAGGACAAGGGGAGAAGGAAGGACAAGGGGAGAAAGAAGGACAAGAGGAGGAGGAAGGACACGAGGAGGAGGAATGACAAGAGGAGGAGGAAGGACAAGAGGAGGAAGAAGGACAAGAGGAGGAGGGACAAGAGGAGGAGGAAGGACAAGGGGAGAAAGAAGGACAAAAGGAGGAGGAAGGACAAGAGGAGGAGAAAGGACAAGGGGAGAAAGAAGGACAAGGGGAGAAAGAAGGACAAGGGGAGAAAGAAGGACAAGAGGAGGAGGAAGGACAAGAGGAGGAGGAAGGACAAGAGGAGGAGGGACAAGGGGAGAAAGAAGGACAAGAGGATGAGGAATGACAGGAGGGGACGAAGGGTAAGAGGAGGAAGAAGGACACAAAAGGATGAAGGTCAGGAAGAGGAGGTGGAGGGGCAAAATGAGGGGGAGATGGGGAGAAGGAAGAAGAGCAGGAGGAAGGAGAGGAGGAGAAGGAGAAAGGAGAGGTGGAGAAGGAGGAAGAAGGGGCGGAGAAGGACAATAAGAAGAGGAACAAGAAGACAATGGGGGAGGAAGAGAAGACTGAAGATAAGGGTGGGGTGAGGCAGCAAGATCATGAGGAAGCGTACAATAACAGGAGTGTAAAAAATACCACGCACGCACGCGCGCACACACACACACACACACACACACACACACCACACACACACACACACACACACACACACTACTGTAGCTGTGCAATATAAACTCACCAACATCTATGAACATCCTCCAACCAACCAGCCAACAACAACAACAAAAATAACTAAACACGTCTGCATACACTCAACTCGTCTCGCTCTAACGACCCGAAGCTCCACGATACGGCCCAGCGGATTCCACAGTCTGCCGAACCTCTGAGTGAGACCAGCCAGCCGCGTAAACATTCAGCACAAAACAAAACCACTGGAGCGAATCTGCAGAAACCAAGCGTTCCTTGACTACTTGCGCCTTCATGGTGTCAATTCCTTTTTCCTGCAATTTGTTACGTTAACCTGCTCGGCTGTTAATTTACCTCCTTCTGTCCATCTATGTTTTTTTTTTTTTACATTAACTCACTCAAAGCTCAAATCGTTAATTTACCTCCTTCTGTCCAATTATTTCTTACACTGACTCAAAACACTTGTATATAATTTTACAGGACGTAGCAGTAAACCCCAGTCACGGTACATTCTAACACTCTATCTCTTCCCATCACTGTACACTAACACACTCTATCTCCCCACATCACTGTACACTAACACACTCTATCTCTCCCCATCACTGTAAACTAATACACTCTATCTCTCCCCATCCATCCATTGGCACCTTGCCGTCTTGACAGACGATAGTTTGTGCTTTAAAAAGGCATAATAACTTTTAACTATGGCGGTAGCGAGTGTGACTGATAAGGCCAATTTGCGCTGTAAATGTCCGTTCACAGTGGGTGCATGTGAACACGTGGTCATTTCCACCATCATGCACCATCTTACGTCTCAAACGCTTGGTGTGTGACTTTTCTGCAATAATTTTCTCCTTTGACTTTATTCCATTTCTGATATTTGCCCTCCATGCAACACGTTCAGCGGCGACTTGCTCCCAATGTGCATTATCAATGCCTGTATCAATCATGTCCCGCTTACACACATCTTTGTATCGTAGTAGAGGCCGACCCTGAGATCTCTTACCCATCTGTAATTCACCAAAAAAGATATCCTTTGGTATTCTACCATCATCCATCCTCCTAAGATGTCCTATCCATCCAAGTCTACGAAGACTGAGCATGGAATAAACTGTCACACAACCTGATCTTTCCAATACTTCAGTATTTGTGATCTTGTCTTGCCACTTAATACCCATCACTGTACATTAATACACTCTATCTCTCCCCATCACTGTACACTAATCTCTCCCCATCACTGCACACTCTAACACACTCTATCTCTCCTCATCACGGTACACCAATCTCTTGACGTCATAATCCAATTTAAACCCTTGTCTTCCATTTCCACGTTTGCTGCTCCCATGCTTCCCAGTAAAGTAAGAAATGTGGACAAAACACCGCACAAACATGATGCTCTGATGGCCATAATATACGTGTTCATCCAGCCAAGCCTAAATACGACATATATTCTAAATCCTCTATAAAAAAAAAAAAAAAACATACCAGGAAAAAAATACATAATGAATCCCGAGAGATTCAGAAAGCAATATTACAAAGCCACCTTGCTCACTTCCGGCGCGCTTGAGGGGCGGTAACTCTGTTCCCAGATAGGATATAACGGGCGAGTTTGGGCAACCCAATACCTCGACAGAGAAAGGACGGCACAGTTCGGAGACCGCCATATGGCATTCGCGGTTGCGTCCTGGTTAAAGCAACAAGTACATAGGGCAGTAGGATTTAAGGTCATAAGTACACAGGACAGTAGTAGTTAAAGTAACAAGTACATAGGGCAGCAGGGGTTAAAGTAACACGTTCTGAGACTGAAGGAGTTAAAGTATGGTGGCGCAGGTCCTGGAACCCACTTTAGTCTGGGTCGACTTGGCAGCCCGTGAAACAAAACTCCCTGCTTCGAAGTGGATTTAAACACACGGCCAACGAGAATACAGCTGCTAGCCACTGCACCACCGCTACTCCCTCAGCCACATGACCTCCGTCCGAGGTAGCGAGTTGAACCCCTACACCGGTCAACTGAACTGAAATGTTGACTACTCGTTCTTGATTTGGGGACGAAAATTACAAGTACAGTCAAACCTCGGTTTACGTCGATAATCTCTTCGAAACAATCGGCGAAACTCGAAACCGAAGAAAACCGAGGCAATTATGTTGTGCAAACAGTGTTGGCAAAATTAGCAGCGAGGTCCCGTTGGCACGCCGACGAAAACCGAGACAAGTGACGAAAATCGAGACAACCGACGAAAACAGAGGCAGTCGACGAAAACCGAAACAAGTCTTGCGGGAGAAAATCGACGAAAACCGAAATCGACGAAAACCGAGGTTTTACTTTATCTCAGACGGCGTGAGTTTCGCTTGAAGGCGAGGGACGCTAGCAATATGGAAAACTAATCCACACGCAAAAATCATTCTAGTGCAATTGAAGTAGTAGCACGTGTATAGACAACGCTTGGGTTCAAGGCGAGCGAAAGCAAAACATACTGTATAAAATAAAACATACTGTATAAAATAAAACATACTGTATAAAATAAAACATACTGTATAAAATAAAACATACTGTATAAAATAAAACATACTGTATAAAATAAAACATACTGTATAAAATAAAACATACTGTATAAAATAAAACATACTGTATAAAATAAAACATACTGTATAAAATAAAACATACTGTATAAAATAAAACATACTGTATAAAATAAAACATACTGTATAAAATAAAACATACTGTATAAAATAAAACATACTGTATAAAATACCTTGGCAGCCAATCACGTGGCCAGGGTGAATCTCTCTCCTTGAAGACCTGTGCAAGGTGTTCATATGGAGCTGCTACACCTACTGAAAGGCAACACTTGCGCAGATTATATAAGCATCGAATGAGATAGGTCATTGAAACACGTAGAGGAAGACGCGTCGACTTTGTGGATATACGCGCATTGAAGGATACATCGACTTTATGGTTACATGTAGAGAAGGGTGCATCGACTATATGGTTACATGTAGAGAAGGGTGCATCGACTTTATGGTTACATGAAGAGATGGTGCATGGACTTTATGGAGAGATGGGGCATCTAGCTTATGGTCACATGTAGAGAAAGGTGCATCACTTTACGGTTACACGTAGAAAAGGGTGAATCGGGCTTATGGTTACATGTTAAATCTTTTGCATATCCTTTACAGGACATCGCTGTCAATATCAGCATCTTTCAGCTGATTGTTGATTTCTTGGCAAGATTACCCTCAGTAGTTTGCCATTGCTTTCTGAGCGGCCAGCTCACATACCCCGTAAGTTACTGACGCGATTCGAACCACTGTTGATTCTCACCGTCGTCACGTTACCTACGAAAGTATACGAGATTACGGAGAAAAGTTGCTAACATGGTTACATATAGAGAAGGAAAATTTTGGGTGCATGTTATGAGAAGAAATGACTTGGAGAACTTGGTGACAACTGGCAAGGTCGAAGGGAAGAGACCAAGGGGAAGACCGAGAAGTAAATACCTGGATGGCTTGGCCGAGACAGGAATACGGAGCTGATCCACGACTCTGGAGATCGAGTGAGATGGCAAAACATGATCGCCCACGCTTATCGGTATGGCACATGATGGGTGGATGGTAGAGAAGGGTGCATCGACTTTATGGCTACGTGTAGAGGTGGTGCTTCGAGTTTATGGTTACATGTAGAGAAGAGTGCATCGACTTTATGGTTACACGTAGAGACGGGTGCATCGACTTTATTCACACACGCAATGGAGGATGCATCGACTTTATGGTTGCAAGGAGAGAAGAATACATCGACTTTATGAATACAAGTAGAGATGGACATTGCCAGCTACACAGCCTCTCTCTCTCTCTCTCTCT
Organism: Cepaea nemoralis; assembly: GCA_014155875.1. Classification (NCBI taxonomy): domain Eukaryota; kingdom Metazoa; phylum Mollusca; class Gastropoda; order Stylommatophora; family Helicidae; genus Cepaea; species Cepaea nemoralis. The sequence continues at coordinate 180 of JACEFZ010024581.1, read as the reverse complement.
CTCTCTCTCTCTCTCTCTCTCTCTCTCTCTCTCTCTCTCTCTCTCTCTCTCTCTCTCGCCTATAACCCTGCACGCACTCACGCAGCGACATCTAACTCATCAGTGTGTATAGGAGCACCAGCACTGGGCACTGCCAGATACAAACCCTCCGCACGCACAATCATTTCCCATGCAGCGACC